>JAPDDO010000291.1:15000-84025 GCA_027422415.1 Schizothorax lantsangensis
AGTCGTGTAGAGTGAGGCCAGGAGCTGCAGATCGCTCCAGACTGAGCGCCAGTTCATTTATATAGATGTTAAATAATGTTGGGCTTAAACAGCAGCCCTGTCTCACTCCACGCTCCTGGGAAAGATACCTTGTACGTTTGGTGCTGATTTTTACGCCACATTTACTTTCAGTGTACATTTGATGAGGTCATAGGTTTTACCTCCTATTCCACTTTCAATAAGTTTGTAGAATAGTCCTTGGTGCCAAATTGAGTCAAAAGCTTTTTTTAAAGTCAATAAAGCATGCATATATTTTACCTTTATCTTGGTTAACGTGTTTTTCAATTAGAGTATGTAGTGTATAGATGTGATCAGATGTACGGTAATTTGGTAAAAATTCCTATTTGACTTCTGCTCAGTACATTGTGTGTGGTGATGAACCACACACAACACACAACACACTCTCTCTCTCTCTCTCTCTCTCACACACACACACACACACACACTCTCTCTCTCTCACACACTCACACTCACACACACACTCACACACACTCTCTCTCTCACACACACACACACACACTCTCTCTCTCTCTCTCTCTCTCTCTCTCTCTCACACACACACACTCTCTCTCTCTCTCTCTCTCTCTCACACACACACACACACAGGTAAGCCTGCATTATAAGGACAGTTTATTCAAACCAGAAAAAAATGTGGTTTATAGGGTGTAATGATTTTACCCCTTTTACATTGTTTAATTTAGCTCTTTGGTTTAAGCTTTATTTTAGCTTTAGGGAATCTTAAAGTCTGATATCGATATGATCAATTGGTATTAATCAAAATGTCCAACTTATACCTTATTTAACAATCATCCAGCGAGTTGTTAGATTTCAGTATATCTGAGAAATTCTGTTTATTCTCGTGGCCACGATATAATAATACAGAATTATTTAAATAACCTTATGACAGTTATTAGCATAGGTAACGTTATCTGAGCGAAGTTTGATTTGAATATTACACAACAAAACACAGAACACTTCTCTATAAATCAAACAAGAGTTTATTTGCTATCTTACTAAATATACATGAACTAAGCTAAATAACATAAAACAAAATACATACACACACAAACATAGGCAATGAATTGTTGCAACCTGAGAATCAATACAATCTAGCACTGTTCTGCTATTTCCACACGATTTTACCCGTGTCGATCATCAAGAGGAGAACTATTATCCTTACTTTAGAGATAGATACGACACGATTCAGCGGAATAGAGGTTGTTTGATACTTTTAAGTTGAAATGACGCTGTGTGGCTTGAAGGAATCCCGCTCGTTGTTGCGTGACGTCACTCTGGGGATGTCCTTCTGTTGTTGCTTGGTTGGCTCTGGGGTTGTTTGACACTCGAAGTTCTTTTCGCGTAGCTTCAGGCTTTCGAGGGTTTCTTCAGAGATTTGACTGAGTGCTGGTTCAATGTTCAAACTCGGCCTAGATGTTAAGGTCGTGGGCGCTTATTCAGCGCGGCCAGTGAGCCGAAGCCAAAGTCTTTGCAAGTTTTGCACACGCAAGCAGCGTCAACAAGTCTGTGTCATAGGGTTATAACTGGAGGCCTTCCGTCCAACCCCCAGAGGCTTCCACCAATTAGATTGTCCTTGTAGACGGAGCTCCGCCTACACGGCTCATTTTCCATGCAGTAAATCCTCTCATCTAGTTGCTTTAATCTCATGAGGAAAATATCTTAACACATCCTGTATGCGTTGTAATCATACATTATTATAATAAGAGTTAACTTTCATTTACACCAACTTGTTGCCAACGAAATCAGCTTTCATTCAAACTCAAACACCACGTATTTGGCATATACATATAATAACTTTATCTACTCCGTGGTTAAGGCAAAGATTAAACTATCTTAAATTCTGAATAATACCACCACGCATATTAATTAAACACAGGAAAAAGTTATGTCACAGATTTCGAAGATATCATTGATTACAATAACACAGAAAGCTTAATTTCATTTCATAAAATACAACCAGCAATATATATATTTATTGTCTGTATCTATAATATATATATCTTGCTTCTAATAGCAGCAATGATTATTATTAATTGTCTTTTTGGAACACTTTATAAAAGTTTTGAGTCCTTTTAGCAAAGTCAATAACATTTCGGGTGTTCCTTGTCCAAAAAAAAGAGATATTGAGGGGTGTTTCAGTTTGGAATGTGAGAGAAACGGGAGGTCAGGAAAGTCACTGTCTGGGTCATGAGAATGTCACGTTTGTGGAGATCTGGTCTTTCTTAGCTGACCGTCTGTCGTAAAAACATCTTTTCTCGTTGATAAAAATCATTGACTTATTGCTTAAGCAGTCAGGAGATATCATAAAGTTTGTCGCTGGACCATTGCCAGATGTTTACCTCAAAGCTCTCCTATTTTTATGGGTTTCCTTACGATGATAACCCAAAAGCATGGCAGGAAATTGGCCAGCCAGTTGGGTGAGGTGCTGTTCGTCTGTCAATTTTATGACTTGCAGATAGAGACGAAAGTTTCTTTAAGCCTAAGGAATTTTGTGGTTGCACTTAGTGTGTGTGTGTGTGTGTTCTTTTCCTCCACAAAGGCATTACTCATCCCCCTTTTGCTCGGTGAGGTTCCCATTGCGAACGTCGGCGGGCACTGGAACAAGAAGCAGGGAGAACAGGCACACACAAGACACAAACAACATCTCCATCACTGACTGAATCCTGGTGCAGGGTAATTTGGGAAAGAACAGGTTAGGAACTTGAGAAGATGTAGGGGTGAATTCTTTAGGATTACTGGCAATTGAGTCATTCCGATTGGTTTAATTGTTAGGGGTTCGACGAGGCGGTATAGGCGTGATCTCAAGCAGGTTGGTTGAGTTCCCAGGTTAGGGTTCTTGGTCGGTTTATGACGTCGGAAAATGCGTGGGACGCCTGACGTGCATTTGTTGAAAGACTCTTGAACGGCGTTCACTCGCTTGTGTAGGAGGAAGGCCAGTGTCAATGTCACAATGTACCCTACAATAGTAGAGATGCAAAGCGCTGTGTCAGCGGCAGACCAAGACCGAATAATAGGCGCGCCAGCGGGCGGAAGGCGAGCGATAGCTTCTAAAGCTGTATCAACAGGAGTCAAGTCAATAAGTTGCGTTCCTTCCTCCTTGATCCTTTCTTCCAATTCTGGATCGAGGACGAAGGAGTGCTGTTTGAAGAAGGGTGAGATTTCGATTTCAGCCTGATACTCGTCGTCAGTAAGGTGATACAATGCTAACTCGTCAATATGGAGGATCGAGCCCTTAGGGACAGTGATCCATAAAGTTTGGTTGGGCAGGATAATGCGTGTGGCTGTGTCGTGTTGATCGTATGTGAGGGTAGCTGTTCGTGCTGGGGTGTTGACCATCCATCGGCTTCCGATGATTTCGGCTTGCGTTACCTCAACTTGAGAACGTGGTGTCGCTTCGGCGGGGCAGCTAGTGTCGGGTCTAATGGATTCTAGGCCGCAGATGCCCTCAGTATTATCGCGTACGAAAGGTTTACTCGGGCAAAGGAAGTGAATGTCCTTCATGCGCGTACACATCCTCAGGTTTGGGACCAAGTACAACTGTTCGTTGCTATCGTGATACGCAACGACTTCAGGAGTGTGGATTTTGACATAGGTGTTCCCTTGCCAAAATCCCACATTCACAATGTCTTTGAGCCGGTAAATGCTATTAGAGTCGATAATGGGCAAACTGAGGAGAAAGGCCAAGTCGCCTGCTTCCGGGTCTATGTACAAGGGAATAGCGCTACCCAGGGAAAAGGCGAGATGGGTTTGGATGGGACTAGCAGGGCCCGCGGTGGCCGAAGTTACGATGTTTTGGACAAGGTCTAAGAGGTATCAAGTAGTGTGCAATCCTACCCATGGCTAAGTTATCAATCGAGGACTTACTTCACGTAGCATGTCGGTCATGATTTGGCGGGTCGCCTCGATCGGTTGATAATGGTTCTCACAACGAGTTACAATGACTTTATTAAAGGGAGTCAATCTTAATTTTGGGACCTGGATTTAAATAATTGGTAAAGGGAGTTCCCTGATGAGGGGACTAGAGGGGAGAGGAAATTATAGTGAGAGAGGAAGAAGGAAAAAAAACAAACAAAAAACAAAACAAAGAGAGACACAGGTGAAAGGAAACAACAAAACGAGAAACGGCGGCACAAGGACACCGAATGAGGTTAGGCAGCAAACGAGTGTCACATGTGTGAAGTAACTCCTCTCTACTAGAGGTTGACTCTAGCAGTGCAGCTGAGGAGAGAGTGTAAGTGTTGTGTTTCAACAAGGTCTCTATATGTTTTCCTAACAACATAAATGATGTTAGTGTGGTGTAGAGCATATGATTGTCGGTCTGTGTCAGTGGGTTTGATCTTCCCCCTTTCCCGGTTGGCTGGAGCTCTGGTGCATCTTTATCTGGTTTCGATGGACCCATCGAAGGACTGGCTCGCTACGCCCTTGTCTGATTTTGATTCGGTAGGCGACAGGTGAGAGCTTGTCTACAATCACGTGGGGTCCTGTCCAGTGAGGTAGGAACTTCTTTGACAGGCGATGGGGTGCGTTCTGCCTTGGACGGGCGAAGCTGTAGTACCACACTTTGTCTCCGACATTGAACTCATGGTGAGAGGCCTTTTGGTCGTAGTAGGCTTTACGACCTTCCGCGCTTAGTTGTAGTTGCTGTTGTGCGAAGGCGAAAGTCGTTCTCAGGTGCTGATGCAACTCTTCCAGGTATTGGTGAGTGGTATAGGCGGTGACGAGGTTCAGGTCACCAGGTTGGTACAGCAGGTGTAACGGTAGCGTCATGTTTCTCCCTGTCATCAATGTGAATGGGGGTACGCCGGTAGACTGGTGAGGGGTGGCTCGAGCAGCCATCAGTACCAGCGGAAGTTTAATATCCCAATCCTTTTGATTGGCGGACACATACTTCTTCAACATGCTGACCACTGTTTTATTGGCCCATTCAACTTGACCCGAGGAAATTGGGTGATGGCTTATATGGAGCTTGGCCTGTACACCGAGGAGTTTTCACACTTCCTGCATGATGTCGGCGGTGAAGTGGGTTCCGCGGTCAGAGTTGACCCTTAAAGCCAGTCCAAATCTTGAGAAGATGTGGTTCATTAACAGGCAGGCTGTTGTTTCTGCTGTATCATTTGGAGCTGGGAGGCACTCCATCCACTTCGTGAATTCACAGACCACGGTGAGAAAGTATTTGTTACCTCGCGTTGACCGTGGCAGGGGTCCTACCCAGTCTATTTGGAGGTCCGACCAGGGGAAAGTCACTCCTTTCCTTTGCAGTGGGGCTCGGTGGTTTGGGTTTGCCGGTTGAAACTGGCAACACACCAGGCATCCTTTTACATATTCCGCCACGTCTTGCTGCATGCCAGGCCAGTATGCTACTTGCTTGAGTGTTTCATAGGTGGCATTGGCGCCGTGGTGTCCTGCGCATGGTGCATCTTGGGCGTGTGTTAGCATCATTCCCCTTTGGCCGTGAGGGACTACGAGCTTTGGCGTAGTTAGGGGCTCAGGGACATACGCGAGTACACCGTCTCTCAGATGCAGCATGTGCTTGATTAAGTGGAGCGTGCGGAGCTCGGAGGAAGCAGCTAGGTCGGAGGTGGAAACAGGATGAGTTAAGGGGTCGGAAATGTGAGCTGCCATAGTTCGCAGTGTTCGATCCGCATTTTGAAGTGTGAGGAGATCGTTAGCAGCGAACTGAGGTGAAATGGCAATGTGGGAGGAGGTGGGGGTTTGTACGCCAGTGGCGTGTTGGCGGCAGGTTATGGCCACTATTGAAGGGTTGGGAGGGAGGGCTTGAAATGTCCAGGACTCTCCGTGTAATGCACCTGCTTTGGCGAGGGCATCGGTTTGGTCATTGAAGTCTTTGTCTTGTCCTGGTTGACGTGAATGACCTCGAACCTTTTTCCAATAAACGATAATGTCATGTTCAGTGACAATGGCATCGCCTGCTTGGAAGAGTTCCTGGTGTTTGACAGGCTTGTTGTTAGCTGTCTTGAATCCATTCTGTTTCCATCCAACTAAATGGCATGTGAAGCTTAGACGGGCGTAGTTCGAATTGGTACAGATGAGGAGTTCTTTGATGTTGTGGGATGCCGCCATTTGAAGTGTGATGAGGATGGCTGCTATTTCAGCATATTGCGATGAGCGAGGGCCTAAGTTGAATTGCTGCGGTGGGCAGGGGTCGTTGTTGAGCCAGACCACTCCTGCTCCAGCTTGTAAATTGCCCTTGTGGTTGTAGGAGCAGCCGTCGACATATGCTGTGGGCATTCCTTCACATACATTCTCCTCGAAGTACCTGTAATTCGTCAGTTGAGGTTGTGGCGGTTCTTTAGGTTCCGCTGGAGTATGCAGCGTGTCCGTTGAACAGTTTTGGCAGACCATTAGCCCGTTTCCAAGTGAGGATTTTTAGTTTTGGGCATATCTTGCCTCGATGTCCCATCCTTGGAGTGCCATTAGCCAGGTAGCTATGCGTGCGTTGGTCACCACGCCATCTCTGATGCGTTGACTGTTTAGGAAGGTGACCGGCTGATGACAAGTCTCGATGATGACTTTCTGTGCACCAATGTAATTAGAGAAACGCTGGATAGCCCACACAGTGCAAAGCAAAGCCTTTTCGCAGTTTGAGTACTTGCATTCTGGGGGAAGCAGCGTTTTGCTGGCATAAGCGACCACTCGTTTGTCTTTGTCATGGAGCTGGTATAGGCCTGCGCTGAGGCACTGATTGGAGAATCCAGCGTCCAGATAGAATTATTTTCCTGGGTCTGGGTAGGCAAGGCACGGAGCAGAGCACAGGCGCTGTTTGAGCTGGCCCATTGCTGTGTCCTGTGTTTCCGTCCAAACGAAGGGTTCATCCTTTTTCAGGAGGGAAGTTAGAGGTCGTGCGATGTCAGCGTAGTTTTAGATGAACTGTCGTGAATAATTGCACACTCCCAGAAAGCTTTGCAGCTCAGAGATGTTAGTCGGCGTCTTTATGCTTTGGATTGCTTGGGTGCGGTTAGACTGTGGCTCGATGCCGTTTCTTCTGACAAGCAATCCGACATAGTTCACCTTGGTTTTGCAACACTGTCCTTTGTGAAGGGCGCTCTTGGCTCCTGCCGTTGTCAGCTGGTTCAGGACGTGATTGATCTCGTTGAGGTGGTCTTCCACACTTGAGCTTTTCATCAAAACGTCATCTACATAGACGAGGTTGCCTCTGGCTCTGGCGTCAGGGCATGCTTTGTTCAGGAAGATGTTGAATTCTGCTGGTGAGTTGGCATAGCCGAAGGGACACCGTGTGAAGGTGTACTGTCGATTGCCAAAGGTGAATGCCAGCTTGTGTTGGTCATCGGGATGGACAGGGATTGTCCAGAACCCGGAGGCGACGTCCAGTGTGGAAAGGATCGTCGAGCCTTTGATTTTTGGAATTTCTTGATCCAACTGGGTCATAGGCCATCGTGACAATGGTACTTGCTGATCCAACTTGCGATAGTCGATGGTGGGCCGCCATTTGCCGTTTGGTTTTAGGACTGGCCATATTGGGGCAGAGTATGTGCTGTTACAGGGCCGGATGACCCCCTTTTCCAGCATGGAGTCAACAATCTCTTGCACTGGCTCGTATGACGCTATTGGAATATTGTACTGTCGCACAAATGTGGGTGGCGCATTTGGGTTTGTCGGGATGCGCACAGTGTGGATGTTTGTCAGTCCACAATCCAGGGAATCCTTTGCGAAAGAGAGTTTGCTCTTTGAGTCCTTGGCGATCCGCTTCATTGTGGAGGGCATCTGCCTCACTCAGGATCTGTTGAACTTGTGCGTTGAACCCGGCGTAGGGTTCTTCTGCAGTGAGGTCATTTGAGGGGCTTTGGGCCCCGATGGTCACCTGTGTAGGTGGTTCTGTCGCAGGCTGTGTTGAGACAGCATAGACAGCGAGATGAGTGTCATCTGTTAGTTCTGAACGGCAGACACTTTCTCTGGACACCGGCAGAATGGACGTGATGGCAATGACTTCATGAGGTTTTGTGAACGTTACGGTGTCATCGTATTGGTCTGACATTAGCTGTGTGGGTATAGGGCCTATGACAGGTACCATCAGTTCAAAGTCGTGGAACGCCTGGCTGATGAGCCATCCCAGGTGATTGGCTTTGGGAACGTGGATGTCTTGGGCCATACAGTTGTTGAACAACACATACACAGCACGAGATGACACTTCAATGAGAGGTGTGGCTTCCAGAGTCAGTCCGAGTTTTAGGCAGGTCCTGGAAGGTTGGAAGAAGCCTAGCTTACTGTTGAGAGTTTGGCCAGGTCGCATGTTGAGGCGGACGCTGACACTCTTGCTGTAGGCAGGTATTGTGGCTTCTTGCTCCGTGATCATAGCACATGCGTCTGGCATGGTTTGACCGGATTGGAGGTTCTTGAGGTTGACTGACGTTGTCAGTTGGTGTGACAGGGGAGCCCATATGATGTCGTTTACGGTGTCAATACAAGCATTGAGCCGGACCAGGATATCCGCTCCAATGTAGATGTCATGCGGCAGGTCTGAGACAACGAGGAAGTAGTGAGTTAGCTGTCTGTTGTTCCATCGTATGTCCAGAGCGCAGATGATCTTGGAGGTGGCCATGGTTGTCGACCAGGGACTGAGAGGGAAGCGACTGTGCTTAGTGACATGTGGTAGACACTGATGTCTTTGCTTCAATGTTTTGAATAGCTTCAGGCTGATGGCTGAGTTCTCTGCCCTCAGGGCTAGTGCCATGTCGGACACCGATGTGCCTTGCACATCTATTGCAGTCATGATTCGAAGGGGGCCTGCGTTTGATTCAGGCTCCTGCAGTGAGCAGAGGAGAGGGTCCTTGTCCTTGCTGTTTGTGCTTGGTCCAGATCCTGGCTTTGCTACTGCATCATCGATCAGTGACTTAGGGACGGTGTCGGTGACTTGACACTGCAACTCGTTGGAGTCTAACGCCTGGCAAGGCAGAGGTTCATGGACTTGTGTCCACATCTTTAGGTGCTTGAAGTCTATTAGAGGTTCGAAGCGATTAAGCAGATCTTTCCCAATGAGGAGTGGATACGTTTTAAGTGGTAAAACGTATACGGGATGGACGAGGTCCATCGACCCACCGTTAGGTGGATTGGGGCCACATGTTTTAGTTGTAGGCCCGTGTGGGAGTATGCTTGAAGGTTTAGTTCACACCTTTGGAGTTTGAGGGTTCTGTTAGTCCTCTTTGATCTTTCTTGGACTTCCTCCAGGAGTTCAGTAGACATTAGAGTAATGTCGGCTCCCGTATCGAGGAGCGCTTCGACTCTGATGTGTCGTTCGATGATGATGGAGAGGTAGAATTTTCTAGCTATACCTTTCTCAATGAGATTGCCTAGGAGTTGAGGGACTAGAGTTTGGGAGGAAACAGTTAGGATATCAGGGCTGATGTGGCGTTCTTCGAAGGAGTGGCAGATGACCAAGACGGCACTTTCAGGAACTTGAGGGGTTTCGTCAGCAGGTGTTTGTTGGACGCTGCTGTAATTCGGAGCATTAGGTGTTGAGTTAGTGTCTAACTCTGTTGCTGGGTTTTCAGGTGGGGTTTCGTGTCCATCTGAAGTTAGTGTGATTACGGTTCTCTGAGAGTGAGGTGAAGGAGTGCTGTTCTCCGTAGCTGGTTGTGTCAACTGGTTGCTGCCATCTCGTCCGGCCGCTAGTCAGGCTGAATCTGGTTTCTCTTTCTTTTCCCATTTCCGATCTTCCTCCTTCCGTTGGAAGAATTCTTTCATCATCATTTTCATCAGCTCTTGTGAGTCGAAACACGGTGGTGTCTCTTGTTCCTGCGTGGGTTCAGTTTGAGCTCGGTCAGCTTGGAATCTTTGCGATTTCTTTCGTTGATTCCTTGGGCTGGTTGCTCCAGGGTGAGTTTGTCGTCTTCCCTTGGAGTTTCCGTTGGGTTCCCATGAGTTTTTCCCTCTTGAGTTTCCAAATGAGCTTGGCTGGTTCCACGATCTCTCCCAATGACTTTCGTGGGGCCTTGACTGGTCCCCATGTCTTTTCCCAGTGCCGTCCAGGTGAGCGTTGACATCCACGCGGTCCATCCCAGCGTTCGTACCTCTGTTTAGATCGGGTACCAGCATGGGAGTCTCGTTCTTTGTTGGACGAGGGTGCATTCCACTCCCTGGGTGGCAGCTTGGCATTGTCTTGGCATTGAGCGCCCTCTAGCGCCAGCCCTTGACTTTGAGTGTTGAAGTCAAGAACGGCTGGGGTTTTGGCATTTTTTTCTGAGGCAATCTTTTGTTTGCCGTAGGCTTTCTGTGCCAAGTCTCGCAGCTGCTGAGCATTCATTGTCCGTGGACATGCGAGAACGCCAAGATGGTGGCTTACGCCGGGATGAAGGTTTCGTAGGAAGAGAGTTTTAAAGTTCAGTTCATCCTCCATGTCAGGTTCGTTGCGAGTTCCAAAGTATGCCCGTCTGAGTCGGCTGTAGTAGGCTTGAGGAGGTTCGTGACATCCTTGTCTCGTCTCCAGGGCAGCCCTGAGGCCTTCGGAGAACTCTTTAATGAGGGCTTCTCGGAGCAGTTGGTAATCAGTCTTTGTGTGAACAGGCTGCCTGTCCAGGAAGCTGCGAACTTCAGAACTGGATGTTGTTCGAAGTAAATATAGTCTATCTTTGTCCGTAACGTTAGGTCGCATTTCCAGATGGAAATCGATATCTTGGAGATACGCTTGGACATTTGGGCTATTCGGCACGCTCGGGGTGAATTTGCCAATGTTCCTGGCGAGCTTGTCGAGGTCTTTTAGGTCCAAGCCGTGTGATGATCTGTGACTGGCTGCAGCAGATTCTTTTGGCTGAGGTAAAGTGAGGTAAAGTTCTCCAGAGTGAGTTGGTGAATGTTTCAACACCACCCCCTCCATCTTTTTCTCATGTGTCAGTCCAGGAACAGGTGACCCGGTCCTGCTTGGCAGGGGTGAGGTCGGTGCGTGTCGTGTCCTTGGTGGCTCACGGCACAGTTCGTAAGTGTGCTTGAGTTCCTCTTGGAAACTGTCAGATTCCTCTTTGATGTAGTCAAGCTGTCGTGTTAGACGACTAAGAGATTGTGCAGTGACAACAATCTCTCTCTGAATGTGGAGAAGACGAAGGAGATTGTCGTTGACTTCAGGAGAGTGCACACTCAGCATGCTCCTCTGACCATCAATGGTGCGACCGTGGAGAGAGTGAGCAGCACCAAGTTCCTGGGTGTACACATCACAGAGGACCTCTCCTGCACCAACAACACTGCAGCACTAGCCAAGAAAGCACAACAGCGTCTCTACTTCCTCCGCAAACTAAGAAGAGCCAGAGCCCCGGCCCCCATCATGTGCACCTTCTACAGAGGCACCATCGAGAGTATTCTGACTAGCTGCATCACTGTGTGGTATGGCGCCTGCAACGCGTCCTGCCGCAAGTCCCTTCAACGGATAGTGAGAGCAGCTGAGAAGATCGTTGGTGTCTCTCTCCCCTCCCTCCAGGACATTTACAACACCCGTCTCACCCGCAAAGCCCTCAGCATTGCAGGTGATCCCACCCACCCGACACACAACTTCTTCAGTCTGCTTCCATCAGGGAGGAGACTGAGGAGTCTCCAAGCCAGGACAAACAGACTGAAAGACAGCTTCATCCACCAGGCTGTCAGGAAGCTGAACTCCCTCCCGTCCTTGCCCCCCCTCCCCTCTCTTACCCCACGAATCACTGAACTCGGACCCCCACCCCACCCCACCACCACCACCACCACCCACACTCACACACACACACACTCACACTCACACTCACACTCACACTGACACTGAGACAAGCACCGGTCCTTTGTACAGCATTGGACTGACCTCATTCATTCAACTACCTCGTCTGGCAGTCTGAATAAAAAAGACTGCTCCTTGTCACTTTAAATAGTCTTATAAGCTCTTTGCACTACACCATTTATATTCTGCACTGTTTGTTTGCTTGTTTATCTCACTGATTTGCACTATCTGCCATGTGCCCTATGCCACTTTATCCATTTTTTTATATTATTATTTTTATTTTCTTTATTTAATGTTTTATTTTTTTCCTACATGTCCTTATTTGTATATTTGTAATAGTTGCATTTTTGTGTATGTATGTGTGTATGTGTGTGCATGTTTGTATGTATGTATATGTATGTATATATATATATATATATATATATATATATATATGTATATATGTATGTATGTGTGTGTGTATGAGTATATATATATATATATACACACACACATACACATACATACATATATGTGTGTGTGTATGTATATATATATCTACTCTCACACACACTTACATTCTCCTTTCACATACATACAGTGGGTACGGAAAGTATTCAGACCCCCTTACATTTTTCACTCTTTGTTATATTGCAGCCATTTGCTAAAATCATTTAAGTTCATTTTTTTTCCTCATTAATGTACACACATCACCCCATATTGACAGAAAAACACAGAATTGTTGACATTTTTGCAGATTTATTAAAAAAGAAAAACTGAAATATCACATGGTCCTAAGTATTCAGACCCTTTGCTCAGTATTTAGTAGAAGCACCCTTTTGATTTAATACAGCCATGAATCTTTTTGGGAAAGATGCAACAAGTTTTTCACACCTGGATTTGGGGATCCTCTGCCATTCCTCCTTGCAGATCCTCTCCAGTTCTGTCAGGTTGGATGGTAAACGTTGGTGGACAGCCATTTTTAGGTCTCTCCAGAGATGCTCAATTGGGTTTAAGTCAGGGCTCTGGCTGGGCCATTCAAGAACAGTCACGGAGTTGTTGTGAAGCCACTCCTTCGTTATTTTAGCTGTGTGCTTAGGGTCATTGTCTTGTTGGAAGGTAAACCTTCGGCCCAGTCTGAGGTCCTGAGCACTCTGGAGAAGGTTTTCGTCCAGGATATCCCTGTACTTGGCCGCATTCATCTTTCCCTCGATTGCAACCAGTCGTCCTGTCCCTGCAGCTGAAAAACACCCCCACAGCATGATGCTGCCACCACCATGCTTCACTGTTGGGACTGTATTGGACAGGTGATGAGCAGTGCCTGGTTTTCTCCACACATACCGCTTAGAATTAAGGCCAAAAAGTTATATCTTGGTCTCATCAGACCAGAGAATCCTTCAGGTGTTTTTTAGCAAACTCCATGCGGGCTTTCATGTGTCTTGCACTGAGGAGAGGCTTCCGTCGGGCCACTCTGCCATAAAGCCCCGACTGGTGGAGGGCTGCAGTGATGGTTGACTTTCTACAACTTTCTCCCATCTCCCGAATGCATCTCTGGAGCTCAGCCACAGTGATCTTTGGGTTCTTCTTTACCTCTCTCACCAAGGCTCTTCTCCCCCGATGGCTCAGTTTGGCCGGACGGCCAGCTCTAGGAAGGGTTATTGTCGTCCCAAACGTCTTCCATTTAAGGATTATGGAGGCCACTGTGCTCTTAGGAACCTTAAGTGCAGCAGACATTTTTTGTAACCTTGGCCAGATCTGTGCCTTGCCACAATTCTGTCTCTGAGCTCTTCAGGCAGTTCCTTTGACCTCATGATTCTCATTTGCTCTGACATGCACTGTGAGCTGTAAGGTCTTATATAGACAGGTGTGTGGCTTTCCTAATCAAGTCCAATCAGTATAATCAAACACAGCTGGACTCAAATGAAGGTGTAGAACCATCTCAAGGATGATCAGAAGAAATGGACAGCACCTGAGTTAAATATATGAGTGTCACAGCAAAGGGTCTGAATACTTAGGACCATGTGATATTTCAGTTTTTCTTTTTTAATAAATCTGCAAAAATGTCAACAATTCTGTGTTTTTCTGTCAATATGGGGTGCTGTGTGTACATTAATGAGGAAAAAAAATGAACTTAAATGATTTTAGCAAATGGCTGCAATATAACAAAGAGTGAAAAATTTAAGGGGGTCTGAATACTTTCCGTACCCACTGTACATACTTCTCTCACACACACACACACATATATTCTCCTTTCACATACATACATTCTTCTCTCACACACACATATATTCTCCTTTCACATACATACATACTTCTCTCACACACATATATTCTCCTTTCACATACATACATACTTCTCTCACACACATATATTCTCCTTTCACATACATACATTCTTCTCTCTCACACACATATATTCTCCTTTCACATACATACATTCTTCTCTCTCACACACATATATTCTCCTTTCACATACATACATTCTCCTTTCTCATACATACATTTCTACCTTTTTTGGTATCCATTACTTCCCGTTTAAACAGGAAGTCACTCTCAGACCAGGAAATACATGTGCAAGACTTGCTCAGCTCTTCCTCACAATTTTACAATGATGCTATTCAAAGTCATTCTCTTTTCTTTTCAAGTACAGTTTTTACTTTTGGGAGTAAGTAGCAATGAACATGACATCAGACATTTTTTTAATAATGTGCTGGAATGTACTGAACAAATGCAAAGAGAAGCAGATTCTTTTGTGGGTGATAGGATGCACTTTGTGAACACATTCAAACCCTATGTGGATTTCTGTCAGTCTGAAAATTTGTTGAGGATTCAAGAAATAGAGCAGCAGTAACTACATTGGAGTCCTTATATGTATGTCTTTTGGATAGCAAAATTTGTCTGGCCCACAACCTTGCTTAAGTTCTGGCCCAATTCTGGCTGGGGCCCCGGCCCAAAACTGGCCCACACACTGAAAACAGACACAAACAATTTCCTCTGGCCCAGATGTGGCCCACACCCTGTAAAATGACTCTTATTTATTGATGTGGCCCAGATCTGGCCCGCATACTTTAGAGTGACTTATATTATTTAATGTGGCCCAGGTCTGGCCCAGACACTTTAAGCCAGATCTGGCTGAGACTCGGCTTGGTCCCCGGGCCAAATGTGGCCCAGAAACGGCTAAATGTAATTCAGCAGTGAAACACAAATACAACCATTTAAAAACATTAAAAAGGCTTTATTTATAAAATTACCAAGTACTTTAATATAAATATATATTAACAATGAACAAATGCACTACACTATAAACATTAACACACTTTTAAACCACAAAGTAACAAGTAAATTATATTTATATATAAAAAAAAAACATTGTGTCATAATTCAGTTCAGTTCTTATCAAATGGTGTCAGTGCAGTCAAGTCAATAATATTGCTGAATATTAGGAGTCTTCAACTAAGCAAGACAAAAGGCAACAGTGACAAAGAACCCAAACCCAAACAAGACCAGGCTCAGTCAGGAAACCAGTTCTGACCAAACGAATGAATGTGGTGTGATTTATTCCAGGCTGCATCACAAGGCAGACTGGGATTGATATAATTCAGAATATTTCATCCAACTTCTTCTGCTTGAAGAAAAATCATTCCAGTAGGTGAAGCTGGTAAAAAGGGTGTGTAGGGCTTGTCTGGTTCTCGTAGTCTTTGCTGAGGATCTTTGCTGGGCCATCAATGAGGTCTTCACAGGGATCTGTCATCTAGTTGACATGGTCTCTGCTGACATTCAGGGATGTGTTGTGGTCGTTCCTGGGTGCAGCAGTCCACCGTCTGGTCTGGATACCGACAGGATCAGCTGATTACGATAACCTAGGGATAAGGGTGAGACAGAATATATGCAAATAATATAAGCTCTGATGTCATTCTTCTTACAAATTAACAAGTACATTAGATATTATGGGAAGTGTTGCTGCTTACTCTAACTGATGCATAATAAAGATCCTTTAAGGGATTTGAATTAATGTGTATGCAAGGCTAAAGAGATGGGACTTTTAAACTCACAGAGTGTGTCTGCCTCCCAAAGTCCGCACTTTTGATCTGCCAGCTGGAGCCACCTCTTCATAGTCCCCTTGACATCCATTTCAGCAGCATTAGCTTGAAAGTTTTTCCAAATTGCAGCATTGAAATATATGTATAAATATATATTATTAAATCTTAAGCATTACAGTTTTTTACAATCATTAGGACCAGACCTAGAATTTGCACCTTATGTTTGATGAATGTTCATGCATAAGCTCATGCAGCAGCTCAGAATTTCTGTAAAAAAAAGAAGAAAAAAAAGTCAGATTACATATATAAAGTGTTCAGATTAAATTTTTAGGTTTATGTTTGCTCATAATAATCCCCACCACAGTAAAATATGTTAACTATGATTTTTATCACATCATATGGCATATATATGCTTCAAAAGTTTTCATTCACTTTAAAAAATGTAACATGCTCTAGTGCAGCAGACAGATTAGGCCTCCAATCAAGAACAAAAGATGATGCATTTACATTTTACGGCTTTCTCTTACGTATCTATAGTGCTTTTCCGTGTCAGAGCTTATTAAATTCAGATTGCACATATTGTAATGCTACAACAGTTTGATTCACAAACAAATGACTCATTTGAAAGGTTAAGTGAATCGAATCAGACAGAGCCACCCGTAGATATTTATGGCGCAAGCAGTCCAACTCCTATGATTCAATAGCACTCGTTGAAAAAGACGAATCGAATGAATTCTAGCAAACAAAATGGAATTTAACTCGTTATAATTTCATTAGCTAACATTATCGTGCACTGGATACAGCTGTATACAGATCATCTTTTTTATATTAAAAAATTACATATTGTTATTCTAAAGAGACCGTAGCCTATCATTATCTCCGGAACCTAATGGTTTTTCTTACGTTGTTTTCATGGCAAACCTCCAAATAGGAACCATCTAAAAACTATACACTTCGTGACTTTTAAAACATCAAACAACACTACATTGAGCATTAAATAAATTAAATAACTTACTCTTTTGCAGCTGAAGTATTCCTCTTCAGAACTGTGCCGCCGAACGCTCCTCAGGATTTAAAGTTAACCTCCAAATCTTTCTCTCAGGCGGCTGATCTCCTTCATTCTAGCAGCGGCCCGCCGGTGACAAAACTAACTCGGGCCGAAGATAGATACACACAAGACCTGCCGCACGTACAACAGCTTTCAGCCGAGATTGGCCCATAGAGAAAAGCCGTCTGTCGGCCAGAAGTGTTTTGTAGTCGGCGCGGCTCTGGCCCATTATCTTCTCACCGATGCCGAGACTGAGCCGAGTCCGACAGCGCCGCATTTCGGCCAGAATCGGCCCGAGTGTGCTTGCTATCTGCCTTCCGTTTCCACTATACGCCTTCCGTTTCCACTATACACTCTCTCTCACATACATACATTCTCCTTACACATACATACATTCTTCTCTCACACACATATATTCTCCTTTCACATACATATATATAGAATGTATGTATGTCTGAAGAAAATATATGTATGTGAAAGGAGAATATATGTGTGTGAGAGAAATATGTATGTATGTGAAAGGAGAATATATGTGTGTGAGAGAAGTATGTATGTATGTGAAAGGAGAATGTATGTATGTGAGAGAAGTATGCATGTATGTGAAAGGAGAATATATGTGTGTGAGAGAAGTATGTATGTATGTGAAAGGAGAATGTATGTATGTGAGAGAAGTATGTATGTATGTGAAAGGAGAATGTATGTATGTGAAAGGAGAATGTATGTATGTGAAAGGAGAATGTATGTATGTGAAAGGAGAATGTATGTATGTGAAAGGAGAATGTATGTATGTGAGAGAAGTATGTATGTATGTGAGAGAAGTATGCATGTATGTGAAAGGAGAATATATGTGTGTGAGAGTAGAAATGTATGTATGTGAATGGAGAATGTATGTGTGTGAGAGAAGAATGTATGTGTGTGAAAGGAGAATGTATGTATGTGAAAGGAGAATGTATGTATGTGTGAGAGTAGAAATGTATGTATGTGAATGGAGAATGTATGTGTGTGAGAGTGCCAGAATGAATTATGGCTTGAACGGCCCCTCATATATGTGTATATATATATATATATTTATATATATATATATATATATATATTTGATTTGTACTTATCTGTATTTTTGCGTTCTACTGTTAGTGTTTAGTGTTATCTGTATGCACCAGGGAGTAAGAGAGTAACACAATTTCAATTCTCTGTATGTATGTACGGTACATGTGGCAGAATTGACAATAAAGCTGACTTTGACTTTTTGACTTTGACTAACCTCGTTTCTTGACTCATCCAGGTGAGCTTCAAGGGCTTTGATTCTGCCGTTTTTATCTCTGAAGTCGGCCTTTGCTTTCTCCAGAAGCTGTTCAGCATACTGTAGCTTTTTGGACCGATCATCGTAGTCTGCCTTGACCTTTTCCAATTCTTGGCTAGTAGCTGCTAGGGTTTCTTTTAGCCGGTTGATCTCCTCCTCAGCACCTTGTTCTGCCTCATCCGATCCTTCCCGTCGTTCTTGAGCTTCAAGTTCCAGCTGCTCTATGCGTCATTGTGCGCGTGTCAGCTCCTGCTGGCGTTGTGCAGCGTGCTTGTCGCTTAACTTGAGGGTGGCGATGAGTGTGTGGCTTAAAGAGCCGATGATTTTGGCTAATTCTTTGTGATTGTAGCTGTGACTTGGGTCTTGTGTCATGAGGCTTGTTATGTTGTCATCCAGCTGGTCTTGTGTCTGATGTTTTAGTGTTTCAGCAGCCTTAGGGAGGAGGCTGTTTGTTGCAATGCTTAGCCATGTTTCCAAATCCTCCCAGTGACCGACATGTCCTGTTGTGTGAGACATGTTTGGGCGTGGTGAGTGAGATCTCGAACCGCGACTGACACAGACCTTGAAAAGAAAAACAAAACAAACAAACCAAAACAGAACAAATCAACAAACAAGGGGTGTAGATGTGCAATGTAGAATGTGTACTAGTGTTGACTGTGTAAAACAGGTGGGTGTGGTTCTCTGTGACTGTGATCCTCTGGGGGCATGCTTCTAATTTGTAGCCTCTGTGGGGGGGGAAATTGAGTGCACACACACACACACAGGTAGCACAGCTAGAGAACAGGTAAAGAGAAGAAGAAGGTTGCTTCTAATCAGAGGATTTGTAAATGGGATTTTTTTTGTAAGTCTGTGATTGCAATTGGTTTTCTCCGGGATGAAGGAAAACTATAACAATGACAGCACTGGTCCCGTTAATGACAAAATTGACACCACAAGCTAATTAGAGTGTTCGCGTGCTTGAAGTTTTCCGGTGCCTTTCTTCTGTTGACCTGCTTTAACCTGGCGGGGAGGATTTCACAAAAGAGGAAGGTAAATGGAAAACAATTTTGACATGTTCTCAAGTTCCACAAATACCTGTTTCGATTGCTAAAGTTCTCCACTCGTGATCTTCGCACAGGCAAAGATCTCAGCAACAGCAGCAGTAGTCAAATTAGAAGATAGCAGCAGGAAGAGAAGAGAAGAAGAGTGAGGATTTTACTCCCAATGTCAGGATTAGTAACAAAGGTGGCAGCGCGGAGGCGCTGTTGAGTCGATGCACCTAGGGGTTTGGCTTTGCTAATTTTAGTAGGATAAACACACTTGCCTAAGCGTTAAGAAAACCTTTTTTTTATTTTTTTTATTTTTTTTTGCTACTTAGAAGGGTTTTCCTAATTAGAAAGTTTTATACTCTAGGCTTTGTGAGGAATGTAAATTGCTACAGTGGTGTTCAGCAGCAAGGCCCACCGCCCGAGCACACCAGGTGAGCTCCTGTAAGGGTTGTGCCGAACACTCCGCCCCCACCATACTGCTGTGAGCCTCTCAGACAGCTGTGGCTTTTGACACAACCGGGCTGGGACTCGGGTGAGGTATGTCAAACGACTGCTGGCCTGAAGAGGGGCGGGGCTAGGTCCCGGTGTCTACCCGGTGTCAGCGCAAACCCGAAGTTCGACGTACTTCGTCAATAGTTTAGCCGGGATGGTATATCCGCACCTTCGCGCAGACAGCCGTTGAGTCCTCCTCCGATACCCGATTGCTAGCCTGCTGCAGGCCGTCACTTTGCAACACTAGGACGCAAGTATTCGGGTTTCCCCTCCAGCCTGCACCAAGTACAGTCGGAACGGGTGACTCCGCTTGCTGTAACTCACACTGGAGGCAATTTCACTTCACTAACCAAGCACTAGGGGGAGCCCTATCTCCTATCAGGCCTAAGAAAAGAGAAACCTATAAACGTTAATCTAATAACAGATGGAGAGAGACCAAACAGGTTGGAACCAAAACTCAATTGCAACTGAAATTAGAATTTCAAATTAGAAATGGTAGTTTCTAATTCAAATTTTATGATGTTATCATTTAAATTTGATAGGCTTGATTAGGATTAAATTAATCAATAAGGTATTCTTATATGCTCAGATCCTTATTAGCCAATGCTGGAATTAAAATTTCAGAGCGATGATTGATAGTTAAAGATCTAACTTAACGATGTTTGTCATTAATATTAGAAGAACACCTGTGACAATACTCCGTAAGTGTTGAAGCAGGGTAATACAAGCTCTAATGAGTTGCATATGAAATTAAAACTTTCAGAGCATTATTATCAGTCATGGATTAAAATCTTAATGATATTTTTCATTAATATTACAAGCGATTACATTTCATTGATCAGCCAATAGTGTTGCCATAGGGAAACAGGAACTGTAATTAATTATTAAATTAAATTAGAATTTTCAAATTCGTAATTAATTATGAAATTAAATTACAAATTCCACATCCCAATACCAATTACTAATTCCTTGTGTTATTCAAATCATTAGAACAAATTAATCCGTATCGTCTCAATTATAAAGAAAATTTTAACATTTTCCCGGGCCAGACGATCAAACACTTTGATAGTTAATAATTAAGATCTTAATGTTACTGTCACAAATCCTGGCCATGAAATTCTGTTCATTCACCACCAGAGGTCACTCACCCATCACATTGACTTTCACACCACACAGACAGTTACGTATCACTCAAAGACTGCATTTCCCATCATCCACTGCACCAACACAGCTGTTCGCACTGATCACGCACACACCTGAGAACAATCTCACATTACCCTGATTGCACTGCTGATCACACAATATCACACTATATAGCCTTGGACTTCCTCTTCCACTCTGCCGAGTATTGTTTAGCGGTTATCACTCTCTTAGAGATTTTACGGAGCCCACATAATTGTCATAGTTTTGCCTTGCCTTTTGATAGGTTTCCCGTGCTTGACTTCTGCCTGTGTTTCCTGGATTTACCCTTAGCCTAGCCCGTTGGACTCTAGTTGCACCTCATTTGGATTATTGCTGTGTACCTGGATTATCTCTCTGCCTTGCCCTATTGGATATTGTTCGCCGATCGTCGACCCACGCTTGCCCTCGGATTACTCTTTGCCTTGTCTGTGTTATACCTGTTTGCCACTGTCCGACCCTGCCTGTGTTTTGACCATGTTTCACAATAAAGCCTTGCATATGGATCCGCATGTCTCACATCTCGTCAGCCCCGTAACAGTTACTGTTAAATTATCAGAGCACACATAATTATCTCAATTAGTCTATGTGGAATCAGAAACTGAAATTACTTTAATGAAACGAATTTAATTTCACATCTGGGATTAGTTATGGACTTAAATGATCAATTTCAAATATTTCATAGCAATTCATCCAATGAGATTCTTAAAATCATGAGAGCGCAATCATAATTAAATTAATTATCTTCCTATCAAAGCAATGAGGCTAAGACCCATCATTAATTTATAATAAACCCCAATAGTTATGAAACTAATATCTGCTAAATATGAAACGAAACAAAACAACCTACACACAACTACTTGTTAAAACCACCTGTGACATCGCTGGTCTCATTTCCTATGTAAATCAGCTGCCTTGCACATTAAAGGTTTATTTAAATTTGTATTGTTAAAGTCCTTTCACATTAGAAGTTATAGGTAGAATCAGTGAAGGCCAAAGAGAGAATTGAGTGAATTCAAAAGAGAGAAGGAACTGATGTAAACAGTTTAGTGTGAGTTAAAGTTCAGCTGTGAAGGGTTAACGTTAAACCGTATCAATACTTCAAAAACACACTGCAAACACACGCATCTGAACCCACAGGCTACAAAATGCTACGTGTTAATCGCTAGCCTTCAGTGCTACTAGCTTTGCCTAAGCTCCAATGCTACAGGCTTCAGTTAGCCAAGCTTGCTAGGCTGTTGTTTACAACAGCCTCAAAATGGCGCGGGGACGGAGCCTGCGCACTTCCTGAGTTACGCGTCACTATGGTGACGTTAGGGAACCTGTCATCTCAGATGCACAGATCCAGATAATCAATGAAACATCAATGCCTTTCACACTACCATCAAAAAGCAGCTATTTAGATTCTTTCTTTATAGCACTAACAATCTCAACTCGTTCAGAGAGATATAAATTAATCTACCGATTAATTAATACAACAGCGTTATTGAGGCCTCGGCGGACCTAACACTTGTCAGTCTATCTGACAGACAGAAACACACGTGGATTTTTCATCACACAATTCTCTTTGATCAAAATCAATAACTATTCTCCCCAGAACGCATTTCGGCCACTCTTCCCGAGTGCCGCGTCCGATTTCACTCTTTTTAGTGACTCAAAGATTGGCAGAGAATTAAACAGGTAGCTAATCTGATATTCTTGCCGGGAGATTAAATAGCCTCTCCGGAAGTGGAAAACGCACAAACCAGATCACGCTATTAAGGCCTTATGGAAGAGAGGAATGAGGAAATTTGCTCATTTGTCTCTTTTGCACTTTTAGAGCAACTTTTTGTATTACTAGACAATTTATATACTGCAGTTATTTCTCAAACAACTAAGGTTGCACTTTAATTAATTCAAAACGCATTGCCATGCATACAGTACCACAAACACAAACAAACTCTGTCTCTCTATATTTACACTATTTCTTCCGGTTAAAAATACAACAATATGTTTTTCTGATTATGAATATTCAAATCACACGATGCCCGCATCCTCCACCATAATATGTAATGATTTTACACCTTTTACATTGTTTAATTTAGCTCTTTGGTTTAAGCTTTATCTTAAAGTCTGATATCGATATGATCAATTGGTATTAATCAAAATGTCCAACTTATACCTTATTTAACAATCGTCCAGCAAGTTGTTAGATTTCAGTATATCTGAGAAATTCTGTTTATTCTCGTGGCCACGATATAATAATACAGAATTATTTAAATAACCTTATGACAGTTATTAGCATAGGTAACGTTATCTGAGCGAAGTTTGATTTGAATATTACACAACAAAACACAGAACACTTCTCTATAAATCAAACAAGAGTTTATTTGCTATCTTACTAAATATACATGAACTAAGCTAAATAACATAAAACAAAATACATACACACACAAACATAGGCAATGAATTGTTGCAACCTGAGAATCAATACAATCTAGCACTGTTCTGCTATTTCCACACGATTTTACCCGTGTCGATCATCAAGAGGAGAACTATTATCCTTACTTTAGAGATAGATACGACACGATTCAGCGGAATAGAGGTTGTTTGATACTTGCTTTTAAGTTGAAATGACGCTGTGTGGCTTGACGGAATCCCGCTCGTTGTTGCGTGACGTCACTCTGGGGATGTCCTTCTGTTGTTGCTTGGTTGGCTCTGGGGTTGTTTGACACTCGAAGTTCTTTTCGCGTAGCTTCAGGCTTTCGAGGGTTTCTTCAGAGATTTGACTGAGTGCTGGTTCAATGTTCAAACTCGGCCTAGATGTTAAGGTCGTGGGCGCTTATTCAGCGTGGCCAGTGAGCCGAAGCCAAAGTCTTTGCAAGTTTTGCACACGCAAGCAGCGTCAACAAGTCTGTGTCATAGGGTTTTAACTGGAGGCCTTCCGTCCAACCCCCAGAGGCTTCCACCAATTAGATTGTCCTTGTAGACGGAGCTCCGCCTACACGGCTCATTTTCCATGCAGTAAATCCTCTCGTCTAGTTGCTTTAATCTCATGAGGAAAATATCTTAACACATCCTGTATGCGTTGTAATCATACATTATTATAATAAGAGTTAACTTTCATTTACACCAACTTGTTGCCAACGAAATCAGCTTTCATTCAAACTCAAACACCACGTATTTGGCATATACATATAATAACTTTATCTACTCCGTGGTTAAGGCAAAGATTAAACTATCTTAAATTCTGAATAATACCACCACGCATATTAATTAAACACAAGAAAAAGTTATGTCACAGATTTCGAAGATATCATTGATTACAATAACACAGAAAGCTTAATTTCATTTCATAAAATACAACCAGCAATATATATATTTATTGTCTGTATCTATAATATATATATCTTGCTTCTAATAGCAGCAATGATTATTATTAATTGTCTTTTTGGAACACTTTATAAAAGTTTTGAGTCCTTTTAGCAAAGTCAATAACATTTCGGGTGTTCCTTGTCCAAAAAAAAGAGATATTGAGGGGTGTTTCAGTTTGGAATGTGAGAGAAACGGGAGGTCAGGAAAGTCACTGTCTGGGCCATGAGAATGTCACGTTTGTGGAGATCTGGTCTTTCTTAGCTGACCGTCTGTCGTAAAAACGTCTTTTCTCGTTGATAAAAATCATTGACTTATTGCTTAAGCAGTCAGGAGATGTCATAAAGTTTGTCGCTGGACCATTGCCAGATGTTTACCTCAAAGCTCTCCTATTTTTATGGGTTTCCTTACGATGATAACCCAAAAGCATGGCAGGAAATTGGCCAGCCAGTTGGGTGAGGTGCTGTTCGTCTGTCAATTTTATGACTTGCAGATAGAGACGAAAGTTTCTTTAAGCCTAAGGAATTTTGTGGTTGCACTTAGTGTGTGTGTGTGTGTGTGTTCTTTTCCTCCACAAAGGCATTACAAGAGACTATGCTTTCCTTTTATAGTAGAGCTCTCAAATAAGAATTGAAATGCTTTTAAAAAATCAGGGCATCAAAACTCAAAATTAATTTTTAGTTTATAAAACAAGATACATGACATCCTGACTTTTTGCTGATTTACATGGACATATGAGACAGAATCCAGAATTATGAGGACAAAACGGTTTGCAAGGACAGTGTGATGTCACGATGACATCACAGCTCATTAGAATATAACCAATACACACAAACATGACAACACCCTGCACTAGAAAGACAGAAGGGTTTACTAGGACTGTGAAATCAGAATAATAATAGATTATATAAACTATATTATAAACTAGATTATAGATTAACTAGATTATATAAACAATAATACAATTGTTTTATATAATGAAACCATTTTAACTGTATATCTGCAGTCCAAACTTTATATTTATATGCCATAGCAAAAACTTTTATTTTGCAGTTTAGACTGAAGATATAAGTTTGAAATTGTCGAAAAACAAAACAACAAAAACTGTTGCTTCTTCATGCTGCGAATGATCGCACACAGTGTGAATAGCTGCATAGGGACATAAACAATCCCACGGCACACCACTAAGCATTATAAAAAAAAGATAGAAAGGGGAGATGTATTTTTTTTAATTATTTGTTTCCTCCAATAAATAAACATTGCGTCATCAGAAGAAGCTCGTTGTAGTCCCTACCAGCCGTAACTGTAGGCATTAAACTGCCATCATTTTAATAGACGATATCTCCATTTGCATTGAACAGCGTCGAAACTTTGCAGATATTGTTTATGCTCAAACTGTAGGGCTCTATGAAATCCATTTTATTTTTTCCCAAATTCCGTTTTATTTTATTTTTAATTCTGTTTTTTCCGTTTTAATTTTTCTGGATTCAGTTTTTTTTTCAGTTTTAATTTTTCTGGACTCCTTTTTAATGGTCAAATTAAATTTTATTAATCAAAAAGCATGTCTAAGTAATTAGAAATCATGAAACTTATACAATTTAACGTTCATTTATTAAAAGTGTAACAAAAATGACATGTTTAGGGTCGTATGAAAGCTTATACGTAGCTTATGAAATGCCCCCCCCCCTCAGAAATTCTGTGTTGTGTATTTAAATTTTACTGGTTATCAGATGAAGGCATAAAACATTGATTTAATTTATATTTTAATTAATGAAAATTAAACATTTACATTTTTGGCAAATAAAGGGGATTTACTATTAAAATAAAAATATTTTGTGATTATTTCTTAAAAAAATAAAGTGTTATTATTTCTCAACAGTAGTAGTAGTATTACGTTCATTCTACTAAATAATAGTAATATAGCTATTTCTGGCACAATGTCTTTAATAAGTTAAACAGGACTTTTATTTTGACGGGTTGCCGAGTAAAGTTCTGTGTGTATATGTTATGACTAGTTTTACTCAAATTAAATGGTAAAATGCTGGTGAAGTGACTCTCAGATCAGTTTTGGAGATATTGTTGATGTATTTATGTCCTCATTGAGACGGCAGATGCTGAAGTCACCGCGAGCTAACATTTAAACTGTAAATTATGTTTTTATGACTGGATTCTGTGATTCCGTCCGCGTTTACTGCGTCGCGGAAATCATAGAGCCCTATAACTGCAACATTACACACTAAAGTTAAAAAAGTGAAATCACGATCATGGTGGGGGTCTCTGTGATGGCTAGAGTCATCTTGAAACACTGGAAAACTCCCAAAACCCCAGAGCTAAAAGAATGGGTCAACATAATGACTAAGACAGCTTCGTACGAACGTTTGCTTTATAAACTACATAATATGAAAAAAGCAGAGATCCCTTTGTGTATACCGGTTTGGGAAGATTTTTGGTCTTATGTGACGCTGTCTTCAAATGTGACAATAATTTTGACCTTTTTCATTATTATTATTTATTTAGTTTTCTTAGTTAGTATTCTGTCTATCTCTGTTAATTTCAGCCACTGTATATTTTGTATATTCTGGCCTTACATGCAGTATTTGTATAAATCTGTAATCATTGTTTTGTATGATATTGTCGTGTACCGGATGATAACAATAAAAACTTGAATTATATAAAAAAAAAAAGTGAAATCACAATCAACCACCCCTTTAATAAGAGTAGAATATATTAATTTTCTATATAGAAATTTGATTTTGCACGTTACTGTTGTTAATAAAAGTAAATTTTGTATGCTTCCCAACTCAAGCTTAGTGCTTTACTGTTAAATGTGTATAAACATGAAATAAACAAGAAATGAACATATAATATTATTAGTAACTGCACTTATTAATGTAAAACAATAGTAATTTATTTTATGATTAAATCATCTTTTTTTTAATACTCCCACACACCATCCCCAGCGCTACCAAATCTGCTCCTTGCACCACCGTCTGCAGAACTTAGTGGTGCTGGTGCCTCTGCTCTCAAATGTTAGTCTGGAGCCCTGCTGACAACACACTGTGTTGAAAGGACAGAGTGGTTTAACAGGACATAATGACAGTTATACTGTATGTCTACTGTTCACTAATCATTTACACAATACAATGTCCTGGCAAACCATTCTGTCCTTGCAGTGCAGTGTGTTTTCTGTTTAACAGCGTGTAACTCTACCTCAAGTCTCTGTCAACTTTCTATTTTGCAGATATAAAGTAAGCAAACTCAACCAAAATGACACAATACCTGTTCTGAACTTGCTTCTGGGTCTAGACATCTCAGTGACGGCATCTGTGTTCATCTGTAAAAGAGAGAATAAATGTACGTTAATACTGATGTAGAATATTTGCTAAAGAAGGAAACAAATACACATTGATATCCTGTGAAACCGGCAGGATCTTAAAAAGTACTGCAATACAGATTTTGGGTTATACCACCCAGTTCTAAACGAGCATTTTTTTTTTTTTGGGTCTTTATTTTTTGTACTGAATCAGTACAGTGAGCCTATCGTGGGACTATTTTCAATACCTGTGTGATTCTCCACATCCATAAACAGAGAGAAGTAGATATGGCTACAATGTTCGTCTGCAAGAAGCATGCAATTTTATTTATTAACCGCTAGAGCGACAAAAGTTACACAGGGCTCTAGACTGCGACCAAAATAGTTGCATTTGTGACAATTTTTCCAGAATGTGCAAGTTAAAATTTAATCTTGTGTTTTAACTACATCTAAAATGATCATATTAGTTGACATGAAAATGAAAGTGAACTAGAGATGCCGCCACGGTTGTTGCTCTAACACAGTCAGGGAGATTTACACAGATTCATCTGTTTCTGTGAGAGGCTGCTGAACTGAGAGAAGAAGTAGTAAACTTTATGGTTAACTACACATTGCATGTTTGCCATGAATAAAATGTATCATTGAATTATGTTTGAGGTTATTTCTATTATTACTGGCGCTTCCACAGGCATCAGTGTGTATAAATAGTTTTTGTTACTATATATGGTTATTTAAATCTCTGAAACATAAACATTATGTTGTTGAAAATCTAGAACAGTTATGATTTGTGCAGGTCTGTACTTGGCTAAGCAGATTTGAATATAGTAGTTGATATTGTCATGTACATAACTTTTGAATCACACTAGTGAACGGTCCAGGGACCAGCCTAGAGTGATGATGACAAGTACATGATTCTGAGACATTACAAAACAGTACAAGGCTTAGTCACCGTACCTTTGAACTTGCTAATGAACCGCTGCTCAAGGTACGGCTGGTCAGTTCTTGATTTTATGTGTCTCTCTGCATCACATACAGGCTTAAGCCTGTGAAGTCTGGAACCATTCTCCATTTCATCTAGCTGCAGAAATTAACATGTGGTACTTTAAAAACACAGAATGATGCAAATAACATTTCCAAATATATGCATCTGTAATATGCTGCCCCATCCATACAGTATACACAGAATCGCTTCTTTTCAGGGTGTATGATATCAATTCAGTTGAATTTATCAAGAAAGCCCCAAAGTCCAAACACACTCAGACTACCTCAGGAGGTGGTGTGAGTACAGTTTACTCCTGGATTTTTGTGCAGTTCACTTAAAACACACTTTGGGAAAACAAAGCACTCTGTGTACATATTAATTTTACATAAACAGCATCTGAAAACCTCTATGAATGGCTGTATTGTACAGTGAGGTTGACATGAGATAAAGTCAGCACAATTAATTTCATGATGGTTTACATAAATTTTACATTACCTCTGTACCTCTAATTAAATATTTCATTCTTTTTTTTAAATCAATAAAGATGTTACTTTTGCTGAAGATCAAGAAGAGAAGATTTCAGTCCTTTTTTGTTTTATTCTGCTATTCAGACCTTAAACATTTAATTATCTTAATGTTACTGTAAATTGGACAGTCTCATCTGCACTGTTACAGTCAATATAATATTAATAATGTATCATCAATTCTAAATTACTATACTCTTAAAAACTGGCTGAGCTGACATCTGTTACAGTTAATTGACATCAAGTAAAGAAGTAACATTCAAGTAAAAAACAAAAAACAAAAACATTAATTTAAACGTTTACAATATTACATATAACACATCTTAAAGTATAGCTAACAAATATATTCCCCAAAGCTTCTCTCAGGGAAAATTTGCATTATCATAATAATACTCCGTGGCCATTTAATCTAAAGATGACAAATTAAATATTTGCAAAATGCAGAACGTGTTACATGCAGATTAGATTAATTTCTGTCATATAAATGTTAATTTTGCCCTTGTGATTGCATATGAATCGTGCACATGTTATGTCTATTATTAGCATATATTAGCTTTTCAAACACATTATCTAAATTTCTATCATACGTATGCCTTTCTCTTTACGGTCATCGTTTTCTTTACCAATAAAGCCATTTCTGTGAACAAATATGATTAATCCTCTCAGTCACAACGCGAATTCAAGACATTTTGTGTCTTTATAGAGTCGATTTCCTCATAATTGATGTGAAAGTTCTTCCAAAACCTCAGACATACTTTTAATATTGATAATCTTTCATAAGTAATTTGTTACATACATTTATTATTTAGTCGCCTTTCTTCGAGCTTCTTTATATTGCATACATGGATTATTATGACTGCGTAAATATATCTTTTAACGACTACCAAAAGAAAACAATGCACAGAAAATTAGCCATATAGACGAGACTAATTATTATGAATCAATATATAATACTTTATTTACATACCTGCTGTATCACTCCTCCATTTTCAGATTGCGTGCTCCTGGAGAGACCCCGCCTCCACTGCGCGTGAGCGTGATTAACCAATCACAAGTCAGCCCGCGTTTTCCGAGGTGTCTCCGCCCATTTCGGTCGTGATGTGTATAAATCAGCAGTTTTTAGCTCAGGGCGTGCGAGATTGCGGGCGGAGCTATATTCAGCTCAGCCGTGCCTCCCTATTATTCATGTTGTAGTGTGTGGAGAGTCCCGCTGGGCATGGATATACTGAATGCTCTGTGGAGTGAAGCTGTTAGCTTTCTCTCCCAGGGTGCTTCAGTAGTCTAGAGTGGTTACAGGGAATGCTCCTTCCTGTGTTTAGCCGGGTGATAAGTGAACAGTCTCTGCTCAGAGTATAGCTATCTGCGGATGATTATGCTCCAGCTCAGGCTGTTTTGCTTTGGAATATAGCAGTCTGAGGACAGCTATGTTCTAGCCAGGCATTTATTATTATTTTATTAGCACTCTTATATAATATTCTCATTAAACACTGTTAAACACACACATATATATATATGAGAATATAGATCAGAGTGTGTTCTGTGACACAGGTTTAGAGCAGGTTATTATATTAAAGATCATGTGTTTGTGTGTCTGATTTATGAATTGATTCATGATTCCTGATTGTGATGTGTTTTATCTCCATCAGATTCCCATCAGTTCACTCTGGATCTGAACACAGTGAATAACTACCTCCTTCTGTCTGAGAACAACAGAGTGATTACTGCCACTGGCACAGATCAGCAGTATCCTGATCATCCAGACAGATTTGATCATGTGCGTCAGGTGTTGTGTAGAGAGAGTGTGTGTGGACGCTGTTACTGGGAGATTGAGTGCAGTGGATATGATGGTGTGTATATATCAGTGTCATATAAGAGCATCAGCAGGAAGGGACAGGGTAATGAGTGTGTGTTTGGAGCTAATGATCAGTCCTGGAGTTTGTTCTGCTCTCCCTTCAGTTACTCATTCAAACACAATAACATACGGACTGTTCTCTCTGTGAAGTCCATCATAGGAGTGAAGTCCATCATCAGTAGAATAGGAGTGTATGTGGATCACAGTGCAGGAACTCTGTCCTTCTACAGCGTCTCTGACACAATGAACCTCATCCACACAGTCCAGACCACATTCACTCAGCACCTCTATCCTGGGTTTAGGTTTAGGTCTATGTATGGATTGCTTTTGCTTTATGTTCCTGGATCATCAGTGAAACTGTGTTGATGAATCAGAGAGATTCTACCCAGAATGCTTTGAGCTGCAGATCAATAATAACAGATGTTATAGAGTCTCTTCATCACATTAATATGAACATCAATCAGAATAAATCTGTGTCAAAGATCAGTCATTCATTCAGAAAATATTCATATGAATTTTCTGGATTGTTTATAATAAAACACAATGACAAATCATCTTGAGATCAGATTGTAATTGATGAATATGTAATATATAATCTATATTTCTAGTGTCTCACTGTAAAGATGCTTTGAATCAATCTGTACTGTACAATAAAGCTGATGAATCTGAGAAATGTCTGAATGTTTTATGAATCATGAATATAATCGATTCCTCACGAGACACGAGACAAAATATTACATTAATCACAGCGTTTAATCAAATATAGTTATTGTAAATACAGTAAAGACATATTACATTATTACCAGATCTCCTTCAGAGAAAGAAAATGACAATATTTATTTTAAAATATTTACTAAATATTTACTTTTTTCTTCTGAGTTTGAAAATGTTTTAATGACAATAGATTCATCAGAATAATTTAATATTTTAATTATGTAAACATGTAAAAATGTGTTAAAATATGTAAAAACTTTGCAGATTGATTTAACTATTATTTGAATTATAACAAACAAGTAAAGAAATTACTTGCAATAATCCTACTGTACTGTAAAAATAAAAACTTTTATGAATAACAACAACAATAATAATAATAGTAAACAACCATTTTTTTATTTTATTATTTTATTATTATTATATAAATTATAACAAATAAAAATAATTATTAAAATAAAACAACAATAAAAATATGCCACAATTGCAATAATCATATTGTACTGTAAAATAAAAACGATTTAATAATAATAATAATAACCAAAATATGAATTTTATTTTATATGATTATTTTTATTTTCAGCATATAAAAGGGAAATGTTACAATTGCAATAATCCTACTGTATTAAAAAAACAATGAGTATTTATAAATAATAATATCCTAAATATTTTAGTTATTTATTAGTTATTTAGTTAGTTATTGTTATTAAAAAATTACCCAAAACCATAAAAGTAAATATTACTATACAACAAAAACACAGTATTCAGTAATAATAATAATAATAATAATAACCAAAATATGAATTTTATTTTATATGATTCTTTTTATTTTCAGCATATAAAAAGGAAATGTTACAATTGCAATAATCCTACTGTATTAAAAAAAAAACAATGGGCATTTATAAATAATAATATCCTAAATATTTTAGTTATTTATTAGTTATTTAGTTAGTTAGTTAGTTAGTTATTGTTATTAAAAAATTACCCAAAACCATAAAAGTAAATATTACTATACAACAAAAACACAGTATTCAGTAGTAATAATAATAATACAATTGTATTTTATTACTATTTAAAGTACAACAAAATAGACATTTGTTACAATTACAATACTTCTATTCCTCTGTAAAAAAAAAAAAAAGTTTTTATTATTATTATTAGAAGAAGAAGAATTGTATTATTTAAATCAGAACCATAAAAAACATAAGTTAATATTGCAGTAATTGTACTGAAAAATAAAAAGTGAGTAATAGTAAAATATTTTTAAATGTTATTTAAACAATAACATAAAATTATAAGAAATAAAAAAATATAAAATAAAAGTATAAAATGCAAGTATAATAATAATAGTAAGAACAATAGATTTTATTAATATTTAAATGATAATAAATCAACAAAGAAAGATCACAATTGCAATTATAATGAAATACTATAAAATAAAAAACGAGTATTTAAAAATAATAATTATCAAAATATTTATTTTATTTTTATGTATTTATAAATTATAACAATTAAACAAGTTCATCAAAAAAATCATATTGAACTGTAAAATAAAATGTCAGTATTTAGTAGAAAAAATAATAATAATACATTTTATTTTATTATTTAAATAACAATTAAAAGAAAAAAATACTATTGATATTTACTTTTGCAGTAATTGTACTTTAAAACAAAAAGAGAGACAACAACAATAATAATAATCAAAATATGAATTTTATTTTATATTCATTTTATTATTTTCAGTATATCAAAAGAGGAAACGTTATAATTGCAATAATCCTACGTTACTAAAAAAAGGTAATTAAAAATAATAATGTCCTAAATATTTTAGTTAGTTATTTATTGTTAATTATAACAATTACCCAAAACCATAAAAAGTAACTATTGCAATAATCCTATTGTTCTGTAAATTATATTCTCAATTATAAGAATATAATTGTATTATTATTATTATTATTATTATAATAATAAAGAAGAAGAATTGTATTATTTAAATAAGAACAATAAAAATCATAAGATAATATTGCAGTAATTGTACTGAAAAAATAAATAAAAAGTGTGTAATAGTAAAATGTTTTTAATTGTTATTTAAATAATAAAATATAATTATAAAATACGAGTATAATAATAATAATAATAATAATAATAATAATAATAATAGCAACAACAATATATTTTATTAATATAACAGATAAAGAAAGGTCACGGTTGCAATTATCCTATTATACTATAAAATAAAAAAGAGAATTTAAAAAATAAGAATAATTAAAATATTTTTTAATTTATTTATAAATTATAACAATTAAACATATTCATCAAAAATGCAACTATCACAACAATCTTATTGCACTGTAAAATAAAAAGTGAGTATAATACAGAAATATTAATTTTATTTTATTATTATTTAAAATATAACAATTAAACAAATCCATAAAAAGTTACTATTGCAATAATCCTATTGTTCTGTAAATTATATTCTCAATTATAAGAATATAATTGTATTATTATTATTATTATTATTATTATTATTATAAAGAAGAAGAATTGTATTATTTAAATAAGAACAATAAAAATCATAAGATAATATTGCAGTAATTGTACTGAAAAAATAAATAAAAAGTGTGTAATAGTAAAATGTTTTTAATTGTTATTTAAATAATAAAATATAATTAAAAAAAATAAAAAATAATAAAATATAATTATAAAATACGAGTATAATAATAATAATAATAATAATAATAATAGCAACAACAATATATTTTATTAATATAACAGATAAAGAAAGGTCACGGTTGCAATTATCCTATTATACTATAAAATAAAAAAGAGAATTTAAAAAATAAGAATAATTAAAATATTTTTTAATTTATTTATAAATTATAACAATTAAACATATTCATCAAAAATGCAACTATCACAACAATCTTATTGCACTGTAAAATAAAAAGTGAGTATAATACAGAAATATTAATTTTATTTTATTATTATTTAAAATATAACAATTAAACAAATCCATAAAAAGTTACTATTGCAATAATCCTATTGTACTGTAAAATAAAAGTGGGTATTTAATGATAATAATAATAATAATAATGAGCAAAATATGAATTTTTATTTATTATTATTTAAAGTATAAGAAATTCATAAAGAAATATTATAATTGCAATAAAACTATTGTACTGTAAAATAAAAATGTAATATTCAATAATAGTAATAACCAAAATATTAATATTATATTGTAATTATTTAAACTTTAATAAATCATTAAAGGAATTTTATGTTTGCAATAAACCTATTGCACTGTAATAATGTTCATTATTATTATTAATAATAATAACTTGTAATGAACGGGAGCGTAGTGCAAGCTTTTATTAAAACCAAACAGGCAGCATTCAACACCAGCAACACAGTAATATCCAGAGAAAAGCAGAAGAGTAATCCAACACAGCGATGGTCAGGGGTGTATATATAGGCCTACCCCATGGGCAAAAAATATTAAACATAAAAACATAATTCATTCAGGTTAAGCTCCAAGTGTAAGGGTTCATGGGTGTAGGCATTTACATTCACATTTACAGTGTCTGCATGATGAATATGATCAGTATTGAGCACTCGGTGGATCTAGAAAGACATTCACACACAATCTATTGATCAAAGTCTCTCTAGGACTTCATTTTTAGGGACGACACCAGTGTTTCATGAACACCTGATCCTGCTGTATGATGTTAACAGAAGCGTTTCTCGACTTCAGAAACTCACAAAGCTCATCTTGACCACGGCCAGCAGACATATCACCCTGCAGCCCGAGACTGGTCACCCACTGAAGCCAAGCAGGGCTGAGCTGGTCAGTACCTGGATGGGAGACCTCCTGAGAAAACTAGGTTGCTCCTGGAAGAGGTGTTAGTGTTAGCGCTCACCCTGTGGTCTGTGTGGATCCTAACACCCCAGTATTATAGTGACAGGGACACTAAACTGTAAAAAGCACTGTCAGTGTATCACTGGCCCAGCCAGCCACCACACATTAATTGTTAAACAAGTACAATTCAGCTATCAGCAGCTCTACAGAAGGCAGTATGAGATGTTATTTAGCTCTCATTATTTCAGTGTCATAGTTGTAAAATTCATCATCTATATAGAAGAACTCAATTAAGTGTCTTCTAAACTCAAAGGTGATAGTGGTCAGGAACCTAAACTCCATCAGGTCAAAACTTTGGGAGAAACCAGGTTTAGGCTTAGCTCTTCTCTGGCCTAAATAAACGATATTGATATTGAATGATATTCAGGCTGCATCACAAGTCAAATCTGTTGAGTGATTTTATTAAACAAATAAATAAGGCATTCTGCTTGAAGACTGTAGAATGTCATGCTGGCATTAAATAGGGAAATGTGGAAATAAGCGTGTTATAGGTGTCCAGCAGAAATATTTTGGGGAAAGCGTGTGTGCTCATCATGAGGAACTATGGGTGCTTCTCAGAAGGAAAGCTGAAGATTCATCATTCATAATCCAGTCCTTCAGAGGTTTCAGAGCTAGAGATCCTGCTCAGCATTGAATGGTCTATTAAATGCACTCGGCTACGTCATAAATGTTTCCAGCACAGTCAGCACAAATTTACTATTAAAGTTCTATTGAATATTCACTTGTAGGTGATTGAAGGATGAAAAGAATACACCTGATGTGTCCATCAAAACATGTTGAATGAAGGACGAGAAACAGATGAGAGATTAGCACTTGCTCTCTCAGTCCCCTGCGCTTGCTCTACAAGAGACGTCACTAGCACTCGACACAAATACATTGAAGAGATATCGCAGAATATTTTAGTATTGTAGCAAGACCAAGCTGCTTTTGTTTTTTAAGATTTTTGTTGCTGCATATATGTCTTTATTGTGGGATTATAATAAATGCAGCATTGATAAAAGCTAGCAAATGAGAAATTTAAGCAGCAATGCAAATATTTTCCACCAGAGGGAGAAACATGATAAATCCTTTTAGATCTCAAAAGTTTAAAATCTTGACAAATGGTTCTATTCACCTTATTCCGCCCCGCCTACTTTTAATACTTCCCTCTTCTGCATTTTGTCATCCGACTTCCGCTAAACTGACATGGCAAATCTGGTAACTAGTTCAGTAGTTATAAGATTGTTTATAGCTAGCTATAACTGTGGTGAAATGCCAAATAATGTTAATGCCGTAAATGTTTTAAATTGAGAGCACAGTGAACACTTCTTAAGACGATCAGATGATCTCATTCTGTCCCATCCATCGTCACTGTTAACATGGGTAGACAATATGAAGAAGTGGCCAGAGGTAACCTATGGGGACATATTTAATTCTAATTCGTCCTGTCAGATATGGATAGTCAGGAGTTGATGGAGCAGCAATGAAATATTATAAAAGTACTAAGGCCTACTAATATTCACATAGTGGGAAAGTGGGTCGTGTACTGTTACACAGTGAGGGTGATTTCATCTGATTTGTGTTTTAGAAAATGTATAATTTAATATAAGTTGTATGAAATCAGTTGTAAGAAGTTAGAATTTTCTTATGTTATGAACCAAGATGGAATTAATTTGCAAACTTGACATGACTTATTCCTTCAAATCAGGAGACTTAATTCCTTTAAGTTTTAAGTGGAATCTACAGAGCTTACATTGTATGGTTTTCTAAGAAATTACAGAGAGCTAACATCTGGTCACATTGTAAAGGTTTATAAAAATAAGCATTTACAGATAGTCATCAGGAGCTGATCCTATAGCTGGAAGCTGTTGGTGTATGTACTGGTAAGGTGCTCGGCAACTGAATGGAACGCATCCATTGTCAACCCTGTGTAGAGCAATTGTTCTCTCCTCCTAATCCAATTGTTATGGCAGCCCCTAACTGAGCATAATCCACAGCCATATCACCCTGCAGCCCAAGACTGGTCACCCACTGAAGCTAAGCAGGGCTGAGCTGGTCAGTACCTGGATGGGAGACCTCCTGGGAAAACTAGGTTGCTGTTGGTAGAGGTGTTAGTGAGACCAGCAGGGGGTGCTCACCCTGTGGTCTGTGTGGGTCCTAACGCTCCAGTATATAGTGACGGGGACACTATACTGGCAAAAAAGCACCGTCTTTCGGATGAGACGTTAAACCGAGGTCCTGACTCTCTGTGGTCATTAAAAATCCCACGACACTCATCGTAAAGAGTAGGGGTGTAACCCCGGTGTCCTGGACACATTCCCTCCACTGGCCCTTATCAATCATGGCCTCCTAGTATGCATGAAAACTTTTGAACAGAATGAAGATGAGTACATTTTTCTTGTTTTGCCTAAATATCATATTTTTTCATTTAGTACTGCCCTTCAGAGGCTACAGAAGATACTTACATGTTTTCCAGAAAAAAGTTTTCCAGAAAAAAAGTTTTCACGCCCCGGCTTGGTTTCTCTTTCTGGAGCATCAGAGAGTGTTTGAATCTTCTGTAATAGCTGCATATGAGTCCCTCAGTTGTCCTCAGTGTGAAAAGATGGATCTCAAAATCATACAGTCATTGTTGGAAAGAGTTCAAACACACAAAAATGATGGAAAACCACAGAATTTGTGGGATCTGAAGGATTTTTCTGAAGAACAGCAGCAGTTTAACTGTTCAGAACAAACAAGGGACTCATGAACAACTATCACAAAACAAACAAACACAGCTGTGGATCATTCAGCTAACAACACAGTGTGAAGAATCAAGGGTGTGTAAACTTTTGAATGAGTCATTTTTTATAAATTCAACTATTATTTTCTCTAGTGGACTATATGTAAACATCTTTTATGTGAAATATCTTATTCAGGTGATTACTAAATAAACAATAACATGTATGATCACTCTTATTTTGGTAAAATAATTAACATTTGGCAAATTCTGAAAGGTGTATGTAAAGTTTTGACTTCAACTGTATATATATATATATATATATATATATATATATATATATATATATATATACACACACACACACACACTCACATTTCAAAAATTACGGGAATACATTTGCCATTAAAACATACACTTTGGATATAAACATTTTCAAAACGCATTTCATAGTACTGATAACTGATCTCCCTACCAGTAAACTGTTATTGGATGATGTATTACTTTTTTTGTTAATTAATGATTTAAGAGGACACACATAAAAAAATCAAAACATCATATAAACAGACTGCATTCTGCATACTATGTGTATTCATTGTGAAATATATTCTTATAGCAGCATTTTGGGATGTATCAATGTAAATGCATAATGTCACTTATTGTAATTACTGTATCTTGAAAACCTCTTTCTTGAACACAGGACTGAAATCCTCTTCAAACCACTCTCTAAATAGCACAGTGACTGCCTTTACATATTTAAATGCATCAGATCATTACAAACAATGTTAAGAGGGGTTATAATCGAATACAAGTTCATTGCATAATTCTATATTAAATGTGTAACTCATACATTTGACTTTCGTGTTTTAATCACACACTGTTGTTACGTTCCGTGGTTGTTTATTTATATAAAATTATTGTTGGATGCTGTGTGCTTTTCTCTCTCTCTTTCTGTGTCTTATACTGCCTTCACCTGCTATTGGAATTATAGTAAATATGAGTTTCCCATAATCAGAAATTAGACTTGAACGCCTCTCAAGTTGTATTTACTACTGTTTTTGAGTTGGGCAGGTCATAAACTTTAACATGGTGGAGAGGACAACAATTGCTGCTGTCAATGCTGTTCTCACAACAACTACATCACTTTGTCATGTTGCTTAAGTAGTGTATTTATAGGCCATACATAAACGATCATTTGAAGCATTTTGTATGTTTTCCAAACAGTGAAATTAGCATGTATTTGACAGAAAATCTAGAATTATCAGCAAACTGCATATGTAGCGTGTGAATATTTATATGATTGTCAACCAATGGGATGCTACATTTTATTCTTTCTGACAACAAAGCTTTGAATGTGACAAGCTCGTAATCACGACTTCATAAGTGGGAAATAGGAACTTTCTGATAGCACATGAAGGCAGCATTACCTGCTGCTCAACCAGGTGCGGAGGAGAGAGAGGTGATCGCTTGCACCTGTTACTGTGCAGAGGCTGCAAGCTCAAAAGTTGTTCAAAATGCCTGCCACACTGAAGCTTGTCTTCCAGAGTGATATTCTTCTCGCCTGCCTCATGTTGCTGTGTTTGTTTTATCACAGAGATTGATCTTGTGTGGAACTTATTTAAAGTTGTGGCTTATTGTTGCCTGTTGAACTCAAGTGGTTAGTGTTGTTGATGGCGATACTTGTCCTTGTTTGATGGAAGCTGGAGGGAGGTGGGTGCTGTTTTATTTCTGTGAATCCTTTTCTCCTGTTTTTGCTTAGTTAGGGAGTTAGTGTATATTTTTGTTGTTAAATTAATTTTATTTTGTCAGTTTAGACAGTTTTACTCCCTGACTAGTCGGAGGGTCCTTCTGTTTGTTGTTTTGGCCTTTTCTCCTCCAGATTGTCATTTGTGCTTTTGTTAATAAATTTCTTGAATTTGGAATTTAATGTGTCTGTCGTGCGGGGCAGGGGACTGATACACACTCACCCCAATCAATTTTATTTACACTTTTCTCTGTTACTCCCTTATCCTAGACTCTTTACATCTGGGACGTAAAGCCGAGACACACTGCACGATTTTATTCTTCTGTAGAAACGTGTGTCGTAGCATACGAGTCGATAGGTGTCATCATCGTACAGTCTATATGCACGTCGTACCCATGTTTTATTAGATGCATGTCGCACAGTGTGATCAGCAATGATCTTATAGGGTTGAAACCACTTTCAGAGAATGATGCAACAGAAGGGTATCCCCATTCAAAGATGCTACCCAAGAAATGCAAATAATACCTCCAGATTCTAGCTGAACTAGTGTATTGATGTAAAGGCCTTTCCACACTGAGCGCGATGCAAAAAAGCCACCAAACGTTGCTTTCACACCAAGCGCAAAACGAATGTTTGCCTTCTGCTAATTCACGCCTGCACGCTAGGTGGCGCCGACCAACAATGCATTTTTCCTCAGATATGTATCGCGTATGTGGATTTAACATCTAAATTAAGATAAACAAAGTTTGGTTCTAAACCAGAAACACAAACTATCTATAATGCTTACAAGAATAGGCTACATCCTAAAATATAATTAGAAGTAGAATTAGCATCAAGCTACACTTGAAAATGTATTTAATTTAGTGGTGTCAAAATTAGCGCGTTAACGCGGGAGATTAATTTTTTCAGATTAACGCGTTAAAAATATTTAACGTTAATGCAGGGGCGGGGCTAGGGTTGGCCACCCCATTCACAACTGCTGCCTCAGTCTCTTTTTTCTTGAAAAGGATTGTGTTTATTTAGATGCAGAACGTCTTTATGACCACATCAAACGGGAGACGTTTCAGACGCGTGCTCTAACGTCGCCTCCGCGCCAGGCGTGAGTCAAACGAGCGCATAAAAGATACTGTGCTCGTAGCGCGCGCTCTTCAAATACACGCACAAAGGTGCCGGCGCGCGCTGTAGCCTGTATCATTTCATATCAAACAGCGAAAGAAACTACGTGCATGCAATGTCCTAGTTATGCCATCAGTTAAGGCATGAAGTTACCAAAAAGGCGATTAAAGCTGCCTTAAAACTGTGTGCATGCATGCAATATGATATATATGAGTCACATTTAAGAACATGTCTCTGAAATGGTTTTCAAAACTTTCCTGAGGCACCCCAGCACTGTCTCCCTCATCTAACACACCCGATTCAACTCGTCAGTTCATTAGAAGAGACTAAGACCTGAAGTGAGTCAGAAAGCAGCAGCAGCTTTTAAAGCAATAGCAGCCAAATAATAATAACCAGCTGCTGTGATGTCTATTAATTCAAGAACAAAAGAAAAAAAAGAGGAAATCAATAACTTTTATAGCTTTAAGGGATTCATCTATATTTAATTTAGAATTTAGTGTTTGGTAACTATTCATTTTCTGTATATTTCTGCTGAAGGGCACCGGTAGCTACATATGTCATTTATTGTAACGGGTTTGTGTGAAGATTGTTTTAAGTTCACTTAAATTAGAAGTTAAGTCTAATAAATGTTAAAATTGATAGCTCTCAATTATACTGTAATGCTGAATGGCTACAGTCAATGGTTAAATATTAAGGAGGAAAATCAATTTTATAGAGACATCAGTAGTATTGATATCAGTGATGCTGGCCTTCAATCATAAAAAAGATACCATTAAAGAAATATTAAAAATATACTGTCTTTATGTTGTTTGTACATTGTACATTTGAAGATTGAATGTGAAATTATTGCAATATAAAAGTATATTTAAAAACTTTAATGTTAGGTGGGTGTCACGAATCCGGTCTGTGGCCTTCCGCCCGATCGCCACCAGAGGTCACTCCTCCATCACATTGACTTTCACTCCACACAGGCTGTTAGATATGACTCTGGACTGCACTGCAATTCCCATCATCCACTGCACTGACGTCACACACACAGCTGTTCGCACTGATCATGCTCACACCTGAGAATCATCTCACAATTACACAGCTTACTTAAACCCGGGACTTCCTCTTGCTCTCTGCCGAGTATTGTTTAGCCATAGCTACTCTACAGAGCGTTACTAGTTGTCAGTTTGCCTTGTTAGTGTTCCCGTGTTTGATTCCTGCCGGTGTTTTCTGGATTTACCCTTATAGCCTTGCCCTTTGGACTCTGTTTGCATCTTGTTTGGATTATTGCTCGTATACCTGGATTATCTCTCTGCCTAGCCCTTGTTGGATATTGTTTGCTGATCGTCGACCCAAGCTTGCCCTAGGACTACTCTTCTGTCTTGCCCTCTATATACCTGTTTGCCAATGTTTGACCCATGCTTGTTTCCAACCACTCATGTTAATAAAGCCTTGCAAATGGATCCCCATGACTCACGTGTCGTAACAGAATACTCGGCCAAACAAGGATCCAGCGGCTTTTCATGTGGATATTGGCCAGGTATGGACACTGCACAAACGTTATTAACCCTCAAGCAGGGCTTGCGATCGCTTGAGGATTATATACAAGAGTATTTAGATCTCGCCCATTTTTCCGATCTGCCGGACTGTATGCTCATAGACTTCTTTTGTGAGGGCTTTAATCAGCCACTCAAATCACGTTTAATCCGTGAGGGTCCCCGTTCATCTCTCAGTCAGTTTATGGACTATGCTTTGTTGACAGTTGGTTCAGCGTTCACTGTGGGTGTCGACGAGGAACGTGACACCGCGCCGGTGACTGAGATGGCGGATGCACCAGAAGGTACTCACAAAATGGCAGACACAACAACGCACCGTCACTTCTCAGTTTATGTTAAAGAGCCAAGTCAAATCACAGCCGATGTTAAAGAGCCAAGTCAAATCACAGCCGATGTTAAAGAGCCAAGTCAAGTCACAGCTGATGTTAAAGAGCCAAGTCAAATCACAGCCGATGTTAAAGGACCAAGTCAAGTCACAGCCGTTGTTAACGAGTCAAGCCAAGACACAGTTGATCATCATGAGTCAAGCCAAGCCACAAGTGATCCTCGTGAGTCCAGCCAAGCCACAGTTGATCGTCGTGAATCAGACCAAGTCACCGTTGATCGTCATGAATCAACCCATCCCACAGCTCATCAGCCAGAGTCACGCCACGTCTCAGCTCATCAGCCAGAGTCACGCCACGTCTCAGCTCATCAGCCAGAGTCACGCCACGTCTCAGCTCATCAGCCAGAGTCACGCCACGTCTCAGCTCATCAGCCAGAGTCACGCCACGTCTCAGCTCATCAGCCAGAGCCTCTTCACGTCTCCGCTGAACTGCCAGAGTCGATCACAGCCAGAGATTTAAGGTCAGTCCTTCGTACTCCCTGTCTGGTGTCCAGCGTGAGGGATGCACCGCTGGTGTCTGCACCTCAGGGGGTAGTGACACTCGCTGCTGTGCCCGCTGAAGCAATGGCACTCGCTGCAGTTTCTTCAGAGGTGGTGGCATATGCTGCAGAACCTCCTGAAGAGGCAGTGCTCGTTTCATCTCCTTGTATGGTCGTGGCGCCCAAGAACGTACTCTCAACCTGTCATGTTGCTGTCAAGGAGAACGTTACTGTACACTACCTATCTCCTGGTGTTACCACTGTAGAACCTCTAGAGGTGGTGGCGTCTGCTGCAGAACCTCCAGAGGTGTCAGTGGTGCCCTCCTGTGAATCCTTGCTCTGCCCTGTCACGGCTATGGAGGCCGTCTGCGAACCCTTGTCCTGCCCTGTCACGGCCACAGAGGTCACCTTTGAACATATGCTCTGCTCTGAACCAGCCAATGTGTCCGATTCCGAACTGCCTGTCTCTGTCAAGGAATATACACCTGAACTGTCTACCATGAACTCAGAAACTGTGAATGCACTGCCAGTGTTGTCTGTCTCTTCTCTCTCTGTGTTGTCTGTCTCTGTTCCCCCCAGATTTCAGACTCTGCCATGGTTTCCTGCCCGGTCTGCTTTCCTGCATTGGTCTTCTGCTTCAGTCTGGTGGTCTACTGCTCAGGTCTGGTGGTCTTCTGCCCCGCCGTGGTGGTCTTCTGCTCGGGTCTGGTGGTCTTCCGCTCCGCCATGGTGGTCTTCTACTCCGGTCTGGTGGTTTTCTGCTCTGCCCTGGTGGGCTCCAGTCCCGTCTGCTCCGCCCTGGTGGGCTCCAGTCCCGTCTGCTCCGCCCTGGTGGGCTCCGGTCCTGTCCGCTCCGCCCTGGTGGGCTCCAGTTCCATCGTCTCTGCCCTGACTTCCCGCTCTGCCTCAGTCTCCAGTCTCTCTATTTGCACATGGACCTGGCCCTCCGTCCCTCCCCCTGTTCCACCTCTGCTCCACCTCCCTCCTGGATCGCATTGGAGCGTCTGGAAGCCGCTCTTTGGGGGGGGGCTCTGTCACGAATCCGGTCTGTGGCCTTCCGCCCGATCGCCACCAGAGGTCACTCCTCCATCACATTGACTTTCACTCCACACAGACTGTTAGATATGACTCTGGACTGCAATTCCCATCATCCACTGCACTGACGTCACACACACAGCTGTTTGCACTGATCACGCTCACACCTGAGACTCATCTCACAATTACACAGCTTACTTAAACCTGGGACATCCTCTTGCTCTCTGCCAAATATTGTTTAGCCATAGCTACTCTACAGGGCGTTACTAGTTGTTTTCTAGATTTACCCTTATAGCCTTGCCCTTTGGACTCGTTTGGATTATTGCTCGTATACCTGGATTATCTCTCTGCCTAGCCCTTGTTGGATATTGTTTGCTGATCATCGACCCAAGCTTGCCCTAAGACTACTCTTCTGTCTTGCCCTCTATATACCTGTTTGCCAATGTTTGACCCATGCTTGTTTCCGACCACTCATGTTAATAAAGCCTTGCAAATGGATCCCCATGACTCACGTGTCGTAACAGTGGGATTAATCGCGATTCATTTTAGAAAAATGTGCGATTAATTAGTTTTTTTTTTAATCGATTGACAGCACTAATTTAATTATTAATGCATTTGCTTACCCACTTTAAACCATCATCGAGTGCTTGTAATAACTTCTGATTGTGATCTATAGTTGATTTTGATTCTATAAGCAGACACATGCACTTTGTACGTTTGCTACACTGCTAATATTTGTCATAAACATCCTTTATTGCTATAAAAATACCATGAGCTGCATACAAAACACATACAGAAAATATATCGTCATAATCATGTCTATTTGCTTTCATATTTCATGTGTAGAAAAATGTTTCACTTTTTTTTTTTAAATATGGAAGATCTAGAGAGTGAACGTGCTCTGACTCAAACACTCGCTCGCGCACGTGGAAGAAAACTGACGGTGCTCTACAGATCACATGATTCAGTGGATAATTATTAGAAATGTTATTCTGTATGAAGAACATGTGAGAATAAATCTATTCTCAAATACCAACGATAACAAGAACTCCGTATCCACTCTCTTATCCGGGAGACTCTTCTTTGGTGTTTGTTTACACTGCTTTTTGAAACAGCGCCACCATTCTCACCCTTTTGTGCAACAGCAGCTGCTCCGGTCACGTGATCCTAGCTCAAATCTGATTGGACGGCCCGTGTTTTCGCTTTGCGAAACTAAAAAGATTCGTCGGACTGCACAAAAAAAAAATGCATTTTCGGTGCGCAAATGTTCATGGTCTATGTGGAAGCATCCATAAGAAGCTGTTGTTTTATTCTCGCGCTCAGTGTGGAAAGGCCTTAAGGTTTCATAGACTCAATGAAAACTCAATGGCAGGGTTAAATTAATGACGGATGGTTCATTCAGGTCTAAGAAACTGCATGCTGCTAGAAACTTGGGATTTCATTCTTTCACTCAAAGCATTTCTTTCTTTCTTTCTTTCAACTTGTGTGAATGTTTGAGTGCATGTGTTTGAGTTAGATTAGTCTACATATATTAGAATAGATAAATAAAGTCCCACTGGTAAAGAGAAGTGTCTTGTGTTTTGTTCATGTAATATCTTACTGTCGATTAATCAACTGATGGATGAATCATTTTATCAGTCATAAAACAGTTATACTGTCACTGCTCTTTATACAATTATTAATTCCTTAGAGGTAAATTTACCTGTTTACCTTACATACAATTGAAAATATGGTTTTATATGATAATTCATGCTTTTAGACTGGTAGATTGCTTGCTTTGTTCCAAAACAAGGATTTAAATTAATGATGCATTTTCTTCTAGGTTTACTTTGTAATCACAGTTCAACATTTCAAGAAAATAAAGGAGAATAGTAACTAGCCACACATACACATACACATTTGGACCCATAAAGTAGGGAATGCAGGTACACACTAACACTGTGTGTGTTTAAGTGTGTGTATACCTACTGTGTATACCAGTTTAAGTGGACCAGTGTACTCACTCGCTCTTGACCTGCTGCTAATAATGTAGTCATCATAAGAAGAATGGCATCTACGCTAATATTAGACTGTTTCTTTCTTATTCCGAAATCACCGTAGCCACCCGATCCAGTCTGTATCCAGATCAGATCAGCACCTAGAAATGACCTCTACAGCCCTGAACGTCAGCGGAGATCAGGACAACTAGATGAGCCCCAGAGACAGATCCCCAGTGAAGACCTTGTCTCCTAGACAGCCATCCGGACAAGACCACAGGAACCAGATGTGTCCTCTGCACAATCGGACTTTGCTGCAGTTGGAATTGAACTGCTTGTTCGTCTGGCCAGAGGAGAACTGGCCCCCCGACTGAGCCTGGTTTCTCTCCAAGGTTTTTTCTCCATTCTGTCACCGATGGAGTTTTGGTTCCTTGCCGCTGTTGCCTCTGGCTTGCTTAGTTGGGGACACTTCATTTCCAGCAATATCGCTTCATTTCCAGCGATAACTTGATTGCACAGATACTATTAGAACTGAACTGAGCCGATGATGACATCACTGAATTCAATGTTGAAATGCCTTCAACTGAAAATTGAGTGTTTAATCTTGTCATTTTACATTATTAACACACTATTTTCCTATTTGGTACTGTAAAGTTGCTTTGACACAATCTGTATTGTTAAAAGCGCTATATGAATAAAGGTGATTTGACTTGACTAGTTAGGTTGTTAGATTGGCTATCAACAAAAACTAGAGATGCACCAATCATGATTTTTCATGGATGATTACAATTGTCAGCAAATGGCCTGATTCTTAAACTAATTGCTGATTTTTATTTTAACAATGTGAAGGGGTAGACATAACATACACCACACACACACACACACACACACACAAAGAGAGAGAGAGAGGGACATTTCTGCAAATTTATGTAACATAATTTGCAAAAGCAGACAATTCAAAAGACATCAGAGAACAACAACAAATTATAACCTTTGACAAAAATATAGATTTTTTATATATTTCAGAATGTTTAAATGTATATATTCACAAAATATATATTGTAAAGTTGCAAGGAGAATTTGAAACATGAAGAAAAACTGACTTGAAACTGAACTGAAAATGAATGAGTCCCTATGGACCCCTATGGACCTCTGCTGGATATATGTGGTAATTGCACTTTCTTTCTTTAACTGTAATTCCTAAAGTTTTTCCTCTAACCTGCAGATGGCAGTATTCTATCCCTAACACATGGGCCAATATCTAGAAACCTTTTATATTTAATTTGGGTCATCATTTAAGTGATTTTTTCATTAAAATTTTTTTTTTTCATAAGCCAATTTATGGCATAGTTGAGTAATTGTGCAGTAAGTAGGTAAAAAACTACCAAATATCCACAAAAACACAGCATAAATAAAAGTAAATGATATATAGTTTGTCATATAAAAAAGTTTGGGGTTCTATCTGACCCCAAGGACAAAAAACATAAACCCTACTAAAGGGCCGATTAAGGGTCAAGTCAAGTCACCTTTATTTATATAGCGCTTTTAACAATACATATTGTGTCAAAGCACTTAACAGTATCAAGTTGGAGGATAGAGTGTCAGTAATGTATAATAATGAGATTAAACACTCAATTTTTAGTTAAGGGCATTTCATTATTGAATTCGGAGATGTCATTGTTTAGCTCAGTTTAGTTTAAATAGTATCTGTGAAATCAAATTGACGATAATCACTAGAAATTAAGTGTCCCCAACTGAGCAAGCCAGAGGCGACAGCGGCAAGAAACCAAAACTCCCTCTGTGACAGAATGGAGAAAAAAACCTCGGGAGAAACCAGGCTCAGTCGGGGGGCCAGTTCTCCTCTGGCCAGGATATTATTGTTTATTTATTGTTTACTTATTGTTTTAATTAAAATTTTAAATGTATAAATGTATTATATTTCTATTTTTATATTGTTGCCATTTCTAACAATAATAGTATTATGAAGTTAGGTATTTTATTATAATATTTTTAGTTATTTTGTTTTATCTTTAGTTTTATTGTATTTTTAGTCGAGGTCTTCACTGGGGATATGTCTCTGGGGCTCATCGCTGATGATCAGACATCATCTCCCGGCACCAATCCACCATCTGATCCGGACACGGACTGAGAAACAGAATAAGAAAGAAACAAATATTAGTGTAGATGCCAATCTTCTTACGATGTAACAAGTACATTGTGTGTTATGGGAAGTGTTCCCGGTTCCAGTTGATCTAATTAATGCAGCCTAACAATCCTTTAACGGATTTGAATATTAGAAGTGTATTAGTGTGTTATGTGTACGCCAGGTTAAAGAGATGGGTCTTTAATCTAGATTTAAACTGACAGAGTGTGTTTGCCTCCCGAACAGTATTTGGTAGATTGTTCCAGAGTTTGGGCGCTAAATAAGAAAAAGATCTGCCGCCCACAGTTGATTTTGATATTCTAGGTATTATCAAATGGCCAGAGTTTTGAGAACACAGCAGACGTGGAGGACTATAATGTGATAGGAGCTCACTCAAGTACTGAGGAGCTAAGCCATTCAGGGCTTTATAAGTAATTAACAAGATTTTAAAATCTATACAATGTTTAGTAGGGAGCCAGTGCAGTGTTGACAGAACCGGGCTAATATGGTCATACTTCCTGGTTCTAGTAAGAACTCTAGCTGCTGCATTTTGTACCATCTGTAGTTTGTTGATCAAGCGTGCAGAACAACCACCCAGTAAAGCATTGCAATAGTCTAACCTTGAGGTCATAAATGCATGATTTAGCATTTCTGCATTTGACGTTGAGAGCATAGGTCGCAATTTAGATATGTTTTTGAGATGGAAAAACGCAGTTTTACAGATGCTAGAAACATGGCTTTCAAATGAAATATTGCTATCAAATAGCACACCTAGGTTCCTAACTGATGAAGAAGAAGAATTGACAGAGCAGCCGTCAAGTGTTAGATAGTGTTCTAGGTTATTACATGTGGGTTTTTAGGTCCGATAATTAACACCTCTGTTTTTTCAGAATTTAGCAGTAAGAAATTACTCGTCATCCAGTTTTTTATATCGACTATGCATTCTGTTAGTTTCTCAATTTGGTGTGTTTCACCGGGCCGTGAAGAAATATAGAGCTGAGTATCATCAGCATAACAGTGAAAGCTAACACCATGTCTCCTGATAATATCTCCCAAGGGTAACATGTAAAGCGTGAAAAGTAACGGCCCTAATACTGAGCCTTGAGGTACTCCATACTGCACTTGTGATCGATATGATACCTCTTCATTCACTGCTACGAACTGATGGCGGTCAGATAAGTACGATTTGAACCATGCTAAGGCACTTCCACTAATGCCAACAAAGTTTTCTAATCTATTTAAAAGAATGTTGTGATCGATAGTGTCGAACGCAGCGCTAAGATCCAGTAGAACTAATAAAGAGATACAACCACGATCAGATGATAGAAGCAGATCATTAGTAACTCTAATGAGAGCAGTCTCAGTACTATGATACTGTCTAAATCCTGACTGGAATTCCTCACAGATACCATTTTTCTCTAAGAAGGAATATAATTGTGAGGATACAACCTTTTCTAGTATCTTTGACAGAAAAGGGAGATTTGAGATCGGTCTGTAATTAACTAGATCTTTGGGGTCAAGTTGTGGTTTTTTAATGAGAGGCTTAATAACAGCCAAAAGAGGATCTATGACTTCTGGAAGCAGCTCTTTTAGTAGTTTAGATGGAATAGGGTCTAACATACAGGTGCATCTCAATAAATTAGAATGTCGTGAAAAAGTTACTTTTTTTCTTGTAAGTTATTTCAAAAAGTGAAACTTTCATATATTTTAGATTCGCTGCATGTAAAGTAAAACATTTCAAAAGTTTTTTTTGTTATAATTTTGATGATTAGAGCTTACAGCTCATGAAAGTCAAAAATCAGTATCTCAAAATATTAGAAGATTTACATTTGAGTTTCAATTAATGACATCCCTACAGTATAATTTCCGGGTATCTCTTGTTCTTTGAAACCACAATAATGGAGAAGACTGCTGACTTGGCAATGATAAAGAAGACGATCATTGACGCCCTCCACAAAGAGGGTAAGTCACAGAGGGTCATTACCGAAAGGTGTGGCTGTTTACAGAGTGCTGTATCGAAGCATATTAAATGCAAAGTTGACTGGAAGGAAGAATTTGGGTAGGAAAAGGTGCACAAGCAACAGGGATAACTGCAAGCTTGAGAATACAGTCAAGCAAAGCTGATTCAAACACTTGGGAGAGCTTCACAAGGAGTGGACTGAAGCTGGAGTCAGTGCATCAAGAGTCACCACGCTCAGACGTCTTCAGGAAAAGGGCTACCAAGCCACTTCTGAACCAGAGACGACGTCAGAAGCATCTTATCTGGGCTGTGGAGAAAAAGAACTGGACTGTTGCTCAGTGGTCCAAAGTCCTCTTTTCAGATGAAAGTAAATTTTGCATTTCATTTGGAAATCAAGGTCCCAGAGTCTGGAGGAAGAGTGGAGAGGCACAGAATCCATGTTGCTTGAAGTCCAGTGTGAAGTTTCCACAGTCAATGATGATTTTGGCTGCCATGTCATCTGCTAGTGTTGGTCCACTGTGTTTTCTGAAGTCCACAGTCAACGCAGCCATCTACCAGGAAATTTTAGAGCACTTCATGCTTCCTTTTGCTGACAAGCTTTATGGAGATGCTGATTTCATTTTCCAGCAGGACTTGGTACCTGCCCACACTGCCAAAGGTACCAAAAGCTGGTTCAATGACCATGGTGTTGGTGTGCTTGACTGGCCAGCAAACTCACCAGACCTGAACATGGGGTATTGTCAAGAGGAAGATGAGAGACACCAGACCCAACAATGCAGATGAGCTGAAGGCTGCTATCAAAGCAACCTGGGCTTCCATACCACCTCAGCATTGCCAAAAACTGATCACCTCCATGCCACGCCGATTTGAGGCAGTAATTAAAGCAAAAGGAGCCCCTACCAAGTATTGAGTACATATACAGTAAATTAACATACTTTCCAGAAGGCCAACAATTCACTAAAAATGTTTTTTTTATTGGTCTTATGAAGTATTCTAATTTGCTGAGATAGTGAATTGGTGAGTTTTTGTTAAATGTGAGCCTAAATCATCACAATTAAAAGAACCAAAGACTTAAACTACTTCAGTCTGTGTGCATTGAATTTATTTAATACACGAGTTTCACAATTTGAGTTGAATTACTGAAATAAATTAACTTTTCCATGACATTCTAATTTATTGAGATGCACCTGTATATTAAGTTTCTACAATGTATAAATATATTGTAGAAACTTAATTTCCTGTAAAGCGCTTTGCAACGATCGTATCGTAAAAAGCACTATACAAATAAACAAATTGAATTGAATTGTGTGTGTTGGTGCAGGGTTGGAACTAAACTCTGCAGGGCTGCGGCCCTCCAGGAACTGAGTTTGACACCCCTGCCATAGATCAATTCATGGTACGTGCATAAATAAATCCTAACATTGTGTGTTTGTTTGTTGAATTTCTGTCTCTGATAAATTAATTTATCCATTAAACTGTGGCATTTAATGCCAGTACGAATAACAATATGATGTAGTAGAAGAATAATCTACACAAATATGAAATGCATATGGCAAATATTTAATTTTCCTGAAATAATTTGTATTCTTCTACTTGTATGACTGGGTACTTAAAAATATAATTGAATAAGTCCGAATGAAAATTTGCTCGTAAAGTAAGATTGGGGGGTTCGAACATTCTGACATGCAAAGTGAATCGCTCACGTGATTAGATAGAAAGTGAGGCTTCATTTGTCATCGGTCACGTGATTTCTGTTAACAATACAAGCCTCGAATAAAGGCTTCATCTGGCACGCCCACTTATTCTCGACACAAGCTCCGATGTTTCGGTTCAAATGTCACATCACTGTCAGAGGGTAAGGGATCACAGGTAAGTAGCAGGTTCGGAGTCAGGTAGAACAGTAACGTTAACTGTAAACCAGACGCTGGAGAAGTGCAGAGAGTGTAGGGATATAGGGAGCTTAATGAGCTGGGACAGGTGCAGGTGATCAGTACTCTGGTGATTGTGATCTGGTGTGCGTTGGGGCTGATGACTGTGGTGACTGTGACTCCCTGACACCTGGGGCTAGATAAATATACTATTGAAATATGAACATATTTCATAGTACTAGCATAACCTCTGATTATTGTTTTAGCTTTAACAAAGTTGTACATGGGTGACTCTAGGGGGATAAACAGAACTACTATTTAAAGAATGGTAAGCATTGGTGACCTATTAAATAGTGTTAGTCATAACCTCTGGCTAATGATCCGACTGGTGAGTTTGTGACCGTGGGGTCCACGTAAAACGGCCGACGTGAGGCACCCTGAGCGACATAGATTCCTAATGAACGAGTAAATATAAAGTAAAGAGTTAAATAGAAAAATCAAATGTCAGAATAATGATAATTAGAAATGGACAAATAACAAACAACCAGTTCGCATTTCAACTTACATTCGAGGTCATAATAAAATGGAGTCAGATTAGAATTGAACTTAAATTTAACTTTGCGCACTGAAAAGACACAGGAAGCCTTCAGCCACCATTGGATACCTTCTTTGGGCCAATTACGTGAGCCTTACACATATCACGCATACTACACAAATTGAACCAGTCATTTTTACATCAGGCAACGATACAGAATGAATCACAACCTATTTTCTTGTACTTGTCACTACTTCACCAGCAGGTCTAACAGGTCTTCACTAACTGTGTCTACCTTTTTGCAAAACAACCATCTCATTGCAATTTGTTAGCACAGAATGTTATTTATCTTAAAAATGACTTAAATACCCCATATTTAACAAACCTATATTTCATACAAATATTTTAAAACACATTTTCTAAAGTGCCTACATGTCAAAATTAGTACATCTTTATTGCAAATTCCTAATACTAAACATTTTTACATCACGCAACGATACAGAATGAATCACAACCTACTAAACAATGACAAAAAATGCTTTGTACACCTGGATTAATCCTAATTGATACAAGATGGCGGCGCGCACAACAGACGCAGCGGCTTCTCTCTCTCCCGACAGAATGGTGTTTTCCTGTTTTTTGTCTTGTAAGTCGCAATGTTTTTGTACATATTCGTCTCGTCTACCTGTCTTTAAGTGCGCATACAGTCGTGAGTTTCTGCTCGATGTCGGCAGAACCACATTTTTAGAGATAAACTCTGCACACGCCGAAGAGCTGCGGGACCTCGGTTTGCTCCGGAGGCCTACACCATCACCGACCCCCACTACTGCATCTCGCCCACAGCGGAGGCGCTACAAGCGGCGTGAGAGGAAGCAGAAGAGGGGTAAGCGCGGAGGTATCCGAGCTAGGCTAGCGGCTAACCCACACAAGCCAGCTATCCCCTCCATCGTACTGGCGAACGTACGCTCTTTGGACAATAAACTGGACCACATCTGACTACTTCGCTCTACTCAGAGGACTGTAAGAGACTGTTGTGTTTTTGTGTTTACGGAAACATGGCTTAACAACAGCGTTCCGGACTGCGCCATTCAGCTCGAGCCAGCTAACATGCTATCGAGCAGACAGAGCTCTCGTCGAGGGAGGTAAGAGACGCGGCGGCGGGCTTTGTGTTTACATCAATAATGTATGGTGCCGCGACGCTGTTGTGGTCTGCAAACACTGCTCACCCCTGGTGGAGTTTATGATTATTAAGTGCCGGCCGTTCTGTCTACCGAGGGAATATACGGCCATTCTACTCGTTGCTGTATACATCCCTCCCAGCTCCAACAACATCAACAGGAGTGAGGCACTGAATGATCTGTACCAGCACATCAGTGAGAAGCAGACAGCCCACCCAGATGCTTTTCTCATCTTGGCTGGAGACTTTAATCACGCAGATTAAAGTTCAACAACATGTTGACTTTCCAACAAGGGGAAATAATACGCTGGACTTTGTTTACACCACCCAGAGAGGAGCATACAAGGCTCTCCCCCTCCCCCACCTCGGAGCCTCAGACCACATCACTGTCATGCTAATGCCTGCACACAGACCGCTCGTTAAAGTCATCAAACCAATACACAAGCAGATACAAGTGTGGCCGGAAGGGTCGTCAGAGGCACTTCAAGACTGTTTCGACACCACTGACTGGAATATGTTTAAGCAGGCTGCCACATACAACAACACCACAGACCTCCAAGAGTACTCAGAGACTGTCACTGCCTACATCACCAAGTGTATTGATGATGTAACGGTCACAAAGTCTATCACTGTCCGGGCCAACCAGAAGCCGTGTCTGACAGGGGAGGTCTACAGACTTCTGAAGGCTCGGAATGCTGCCTTTAGAGCTGGAGATGAGGAGGGCCTAAGGACAGCTAGGGCCAACCTATCCCGCGGCATCAGAGAGGCCAAGATACAGTACTCCAGGAGGATAGCCCATCGTTTCAGCGACAGCAGAGACACTCGGAGCCTGTGGCAGGGGATTCAGACCATTACGGACTACAAGCCCCCACCACAGACCTGTGACAGCACCATCCCCCTGCTGAACGAGCTGAATGCCTTCTTTGCTCGCTTTGAGGCACAAAACAGCACCACTGCACAGAAGACTCCACCTCCTCCCGGCGACCAGATGATGACGCTGTCCCCGCACAGTGTGAGGAGATCCCTCAGCAGGATCAATGCACGCAAAGCTCCGGGTCCTGACAACATTCCTGGGCGTGTACTGAGAGACTGTGCAGTGGAACTCACTGATGTCTTCACAGACATTTTCAACATCTCACTAAGCCAGGCTGTTGTCCCCACATGCTTCAAAGCTACCACCATCATTCCAGTCCCGAAGAAGTCATCTCCATCCTGCTTCAATGACTACCGTCCAGTAGCACTCACTCCTATTCTCATGAAGTGCTTTGAACGGTTAGTCATGCAGCACATCAAGTCTGTCCTGCCCCCCTCCCTGGACCCCTTCCAGTTTGCATATATGTCCAATCGCTCAACCGATGATGCCATCGCCACTGCCCTCCACCCAGCCCTCACACACCTAGACAAAACGGACACATATGTCAGATTGCTGTTCATAGACTTCAGTTCAGCATTCAACACAATCATCCCTCAACAGCTCATTCATAAACTGGTCCGGCTGGGGCTCAATACGTCGCTGTGCATCTGGCTGTTGGACTTTCTGACCGGGAGACCTCAGGCAGTACGGGTCGGCAGTAACACATCCAGCACCATCACACTGAACACAGGGGCCTCCCAAAGGATGTGTGCTGAGCCCCCTCCTCTTCACTCTGCTGACCCACGACTGCACACCGTCACACAACTCCAACCGCTTCATTAAATTTGCGGATGACACAACTGTGGTGGGTCTCATCAGCAACAGAGATGAGACAAACTATGAGCCGCCTGGCCAGGTGGTGCAGTGTCAACAATCTCTCTCTGAATGTGGAGAAGACGAAGGAGATTGTCGTTGACTTCAGGAGAGTCCACTCTCTGCATGCTCCTCTGACCATCAATGGTGCGACCGTGGAGAGAGTGAGCAGCACCAAGTTCCTGGGTGTACACATCACAGAGGACCTCTCCTGGACCAACAACACTGCAGCACTAGCCAAGAAAGCACAACAGCGTCTCTACTTCCTCCGCAAACTAAGAAGAGCCAGAGCCCCGGCCCCCATCATGTGCACCTTCTACAGAGGCACCATCGAGAGCATTCTGACTAGCTGCATCACTGTGTGGTATGGCGCCTGCAACGCGTCCTGCCGCAAGTCCCTTCAACGGATAGTGAGAGCAGCTGAGAAGATCGTTGGTGTCTCTCTCCCCTCCCTCCAGGACATCTACAACACCCGTCTCACCCGCAAAGCCCTCAGCATTGCAGGTGATCCCAACCACCCGACACACAACTTCTTCAGTCTGCTACCATCAGGGAGGAGACTGAGGAGTCTCCAAGCCAGGACCAACAGACTGAAAGACAGCTTCATCCACCAGGCTGTCAGGAAGCTGAACTCCCTCCCGTCCTTGCCCCCCCTCCCCTCTCTTAGCCCACGCAACACTGAACTCTGACCCCCACCCCACCCCACCACCACCACCACCACCCACCCACCCACCCAAAACACACACACACACACACACACACACACCACACACACACACACACACACACACACACACACACACACACACACACACACACACACACACACACACACACACACACACTGAGACAAGCACCGGACACTTGTACAGCATTGGACTGACCTCATTCAACTACCTCTTCTGACAGTCTGAATAAAAAAGACTGCTCCTTGTCACTTTAAATAGATTTAAATTTAAATAAAATAGTCTTGATAAGCTCTTTGCACTACACCATTTATATTCTGCACTGTTTGTTTGTTTGTTTATTTCACTGGTTTGCACTATCTGCCATGTGCCTTATGCCACTTTATCCATTTTTTTATATTATTATTTTTATTTTATTTTATTTCTTTATTTAATGTTTTATTTTAATTTTTTTCCCTACATGTCCTTATTTGTATATTTGTAATAGTTGCATTTTTGTGTACGTATGTGTGTATATATATATATATATATATATATATATATATTTGATTTGTACTTATCTGTATTCTTGCGTTCTACTGTTAGTGTTTAGTGTTATCTGTATGCACCAGGGAGTAAGAGAGTAACGCAATTTCAATTCTCTGTATGTATGTACGGTACATGTGGCAGAATTGACAATAAAGCTGACTTTGACTTTTTTTGACTTTGAGTAACAGTCACATATTAAAGATTGAATAATGAAGCTATGATTTTTATATATCTCACAAATCCACCTTTTAATGTGGAATCCCATCAGTGTCCAATCAAACAGAACATACGTAACACTATAAATATCTTGGGCTGATACTTGACACTCTTCTGATGTTTAAAGCATATTTTCACAAACTTGTGAAACTACATCAAAGTACAGCAGCGTTTCCTGAGAACACACCTTTCACTTTAACTGACTGAACAACAAATCAGATGAGAGTTTAGATGACTGACTGTCATTCTCATGTCTCGTCCTGCTAGAAGTGAAAGAGATTTCAGAGCTGCTGTTCAACACAGCAGTTTAGAGGAAATAGAAAGATCTACAAATATAATTTGAGGTGAGTGTTTCATCTTTCTTTCGTTGTTTGAGTGTCGCCTTACAATGTGTCATTGGTCACTTTGTGTTTACTTTGTGATTGTTAGTCACATGCTGTGAAATCACTGTGTTTCTCATTTTACTTTTATTAGTTTATTAGTGAGTCTGTATTTCATATGCACTCTTTACTCTGAGGCAGAAACTTACAGTCGACTGCTTCATTTGTCTGCAGTTGGTTTTGATGAAATACTGTGTCTGTATGATGAACTCAGACTCATTCAGTGAAGCAAGCAGCATTTCTACTTCATCAACACTCTTTTACTGAAGTTCACTGAACACAACAGAGTTACAGAAATATTAATATAGAAAACTCCCACTGCAACAATGAAGTGTCCATAAATTAATATAATTTGTTCACTTTTAAATGCAGATCTGTGAAATGTGAGATTGGAAAAGTAGGGCTGAATAGCTTTATAATTATAAATATATATATATATATATATATATATATATAATGATTTCACACATAATATGTGAGAGATATCATCAAAACTGAAGTTTAGAGACGTTCATCTGAAGTAAAGTAACCCTGAAACATGATCAGACACATAAAGCTGCTTCCTGTAAACCCCGTCCATCTCTAAACCAAGTCAAACCGGTTTCATTTGTTTTCCTGAAATGGTCCTGGTTAAACTGGTTCTGACGGTGAACATATTTCTGCAGTGGTGACAAACTATTGAACTATTACAGCAAATCATTTATCTTTCCCCACAAATAAAGTACACAGAAATATTAGAAGCAGTTAGCACATATTCATGGATCATTTCTACTCATTCTTTCCATTTCACCATGTTTTACCATCTTTTCCTATGTTGAGCTGCTGTGCTTCACAATGAAAAACTGTAGAACAGTTAAATACTGTTAAAATGCAGTACATCAATAGTAAAACTACAGTTCAGTAAATGTATAATATTGTACAACATAATTCTTTTACACTTCACACAGACACACGAAAGAAAACGAGTTTTTGAATCAGACACATCTTCACTCTTCATTCTCGTGGTCATTGGCTTGTTTTGTTAACACTCGAAGGTGATTGGGCTCTCGGGCGAGATGCCATTATGTCAGTTACTCTGACATTACATCAAACGTGACTGACTGATAGGGAACAAGGCTTTCACTTTAACTGACTGAACAACAAATCAGATGAGAGTTTAGATGACTGACTGTCATTCTCATGTCTCGTCCTGCTAGAAGTGAAAGAGATTTCAGAGCTGCTGTTCAACACAGCAGTTTAGAGGAAATAGAAAGATCTACAAATATAATTTGAGGTGAGTGTTTCATCTTTCTTTCGTTGTTTGAGTGTCGTCTTACAATTTATTAGTGAGTCTGTATTATGCACTCTTTACTCTGAGGCAGAAACTTACAGTCGATGCTTCATTTGTCTGCATATGGTTTTGATGAAATACTGTGTCTGTATGATGAACTCAGACTCATTCAGTGAAACAAGCAGCATTTCTACTTCATTAACTCTCTTTTACTGAAGTTCACTGAACACAACAGAGTTACAGAAATATTAATATAGAAAACTCCCTCTGCAACAATAAAGTGTTCATAAATTAATATAAGTTGTTCACTTTTAAATGCAGATCTGTGAAATGTGAGATTGGAAAAGTAAGGCTGAATAGCTTTATCATAGTAATGATATATAATGATTTCACACATACAGAGGTGGGTAGTAACGAGTTACATTTACTTGTTACATTTACTTGAGTAAATTTTTTGGGTAACTAATACTTTTAGAGTATATTTAAAGATGGGTACTTTTACTCAAGTATATTTTTAGAGAAAAAAACGGTACTTTTACTTCGTTACTGTGGGCGACTCTCCTCTCGTTACTTTATCTTAATGAAATACAAGTTAAAAATGCTTCAGTTTATTCCAAACGCGCCGTATACTTTTCTCTGGGCAATGAGCGATGCCCATTCGCAAATGATTCATTCTTTTGAGTCGATTCTGTTTAAAGGCTTTATCAAACCAGTTGGCAAACCATTGAATCGGTTTGTGAATCAGTTTGAATGATTCGTTCAGTTCCCTGCCGCACGCGCTGAGTCGTCTGAAGCGGTTCACTCAGATAACATCAAGAGCGATGAAGACGTGGCTTTGGATCTACAGTCAATTGAAAGCAAATCTGCAAAGGCTTGTTTGCTAGAGAGCTATATGAAGATCTTTTATTAGATGAACACCGCGTGTGGTGTCTACTGTTCCACAGGTATAGGCCACGATGCCACTATGACATTACCAGTTTGTTGTACATGTACCTTATACATTAAATACAATGTATAATTTATACAATAAATAAGCTGTCACAGAGTATGAAATGAACACCCACCAAACCCGCATTAGCTCTGTGCAGCGGCGCGCGACCTGTTCTAGACACAATTAATATTGTGCATCTAATTTTTGTGCACGCAAAAATATAGGCTACATTTGTTTACATTTTGCAGAATAGAAGATCCATCAATGTGCATTTGTTTCGTTATGTTCAGATGTCGGTAGCAGTCATGTGAGGAGTTTTCAGAGGTTTCAGTGTCAGAGGTTATAGAATAATAAATACATAATTAATTTACTTTAAAATATAATTTAATTCAGTGATGCAAATCAGAATTTTCATCAGCTGTTACTCCAGTTATCGGAGTCATATGATCCTTCAGAAATCATTCTAATATATTGATCTATTACCAGTGTTGAAAACAGTTTTGCTGCTTAATATTTTTTGGAACCTGTGACATTTTGTTCAGGATTCTTTGATGAATAGAAAGCTAAAAAGAACAGCACTGATAATAAATTAACATATTGGAATGATTTCTGAAGGATTATGTGACACTGAAGACTGGTGAAAAAGGCTGATGAAAATTCTGATTTGCATCACTGAAATAAATGACATAAAAAAAGAATAAAAAATCTTTTGAATGGCAGTGTGTGTTTGTGTAAATATATATATTGTGACGAGTCGGCTGCCTCCCCCTAATTATCAGCATCTCCCCGTCCCTTAATCGCCGCCCTTCACCAGGCTCCCGACGGGAGAGGTCTGGCGGCATGTGATGAGGCACACCTGAAGTGAATGGAGCCTCATCACCGCCGCTGTTATATGCTGAGTGCGCCTCTCCTCTGGAGACCGGTCTCTTCCCACTGGACTGAGGATCTTGGTGACTGTGAACGGGCCGATGCATTTAGGAGCTAATTTATTACAAACGGAGCGAAGGGGAATATTCTTGGATGAAAGCCACACCTTTTGACCGACGACGTGCACGGGAGGCTTAGACCGGTGGTGATCGGCTTGGGCCTTGGTGCGCGCTCTCACCCGGAGAAGAGTCCGTCGGGCTCTACTCCAGGTGTGCTGACACCTCTGGATGAAGGCGTGGGCGGAGAGGACCGCGACCTCGGGTTCCAGACTCGGAAAAATAGGTGGTTGGTAACCTAAACTACACTGAAACGGTGATAGGCCCGTAGATGACACTGGCAACGAGTTATGAGCATATTCAACCCATGAGAGTTGTTGGCTCCAGGAGGAAGGATTCTGAGAGACCTATTCATTCTAAATCCTGGTTGGCCCGCTCTGTTTGACCGTTACTCTGAGGGTGGAAACCAGAGGACAGACTAACGCTCGCTCCCAGTAGTCTACAAAATTCTTTCCAAAATTTGGAAATAAACTGGGGACCCCTGTCGGAAACCACGTCCATCGGGAGGCCATGAATGCGAAAGACGTGGTTCACGACAGTAACTGCTGTCTCCTTGGCAGAGGGTAATTTGGGCAAGGGGATAAAATGGGCTGCCTTCAAAAACCGGTCCACCACGGTCAAAACCACCGTGTTGCCCTGAGATGACGGTAGGGCTGTAACGAAATCTAGAGCGATGTGGGACCAGGGTCTTGAAGGCACCGACAGCGGCTGAAGAAGCCCCCCTGGGGGTCGATTGGAAGTCTTACCACAAGCGCAAACAGAGCAGGCCAAAACAAACTCCCGAATGTCCCGAGCCATACATGGCCACCAGAATCGCTGTTTAACTAGAAACCTGGTGCGATTAACCCCTGGGTGGCAAGCCACGCTGGAACAATGTCCCCACTGGATAACGTCTGACCGCAAACAATCCGGCACAAATAATTTACTCAGTGGGCATCCGGACGGGGGTGTTACCCCTTCTAAAGCGGTGCGGACTCTCGACTCAATCTCCCAAGTGAGTGTAGAGACCACAAGTCTCTCAGGAATAATGCAGTCAGGAGATAGTGCGCGCTCGGAGCAGTCAAAAACGCGTGACAAAGCATCTGGTTTAATATTTTTGGAACCCGGACGGTACGAGATCGAAAAATCGAAGCGACCGAAAAAAAAGTGCCCACCTAGCTTGCCTGGAGTTGAGACGTTTGGCAGACCTGATGTACTCAAGGTTCTTGTGATCGGTCCAGACGATAAAGGGAACCCCCGAACTCTCTAACCAATGACGCCACTCCTCCAGCGCTAACTTCACTGCCAACAACTCTTGGTTCCCAATGTCATAGTTGCGTTCGGTGGGAGACAAACGATGAGAAAAAAAAGCACAAGGGTGCACCTTGTCATTCACGGGCGAGCGCTGGGAAAGAACCGCGCCTACCCCCACCTCCGAAGCATCGACCTCCACCACAAACTGACATGAAGGATCAGGGGCTATGAGGATGGGAGCCGAAACAAAGCGACACTTGAGGTTGGAGAATGCAACTTCAGCGGCATTGGACCACCTGAACGTCATTCTGGTGGAGGTCAAGGCAGTCAGAGGAGCGGCTAGTTGGCTAAAATTGCGAATGAAACGCCGGTAAAAATTGGCGAACCCCAGAAACCTCTGCAGGGCCTTGCAGGAATCCGGAGTTGGCCAATCCACCACAGCCTTAATCTTATCGGGATCCATGCACACGCCCTCGGACGAAATGATGTAACCCAAAAATGGAACCGACTGTGCATGAAAAACGCATTTCTCCGCCTTGACAAAAAGCCCATTCTCTAGCAGCCTCTGAAGCACTCGCCTGACATGCTGAACATGTTCCTGGAGAGAAGAAGAAAAAATCAATATGTCATCCAGGTAAACATATATGAATAGATCGACCATATCTCTCAGCACGTCATTGATGAGTGCCTGAAAAACGGCAGGTGAGTTTGAAAGGCCGAACGGCATGGCAAGATATTCGAAGTGCCCTCTGGGGGTATTAAATGCAGTTTTCCACTCATCCCCCGCTCTTATGCGAACCAAATGATATGCGTTGCGAAGGTCCAGGTTTGTGAAGACGGACGCTCCCTGCAACCGCTCGAAAGCTGAAGACATCAGCGGCAAAGGATACGTATTCTTTACCGTGATGCTGTTCAACCCCCGATAGTCAATGCAAGGTCGCAAGGAGCCATCCTTCTTCCCACAAAAAAAGAACCCCGCCCCCGTGGGTGAGGAAGAGGGGCAAATGATCACAGCTGCTAGAGAATCAGAAATATATTTCTCCATGGCCTCCCTTTCAGGAGCTGAAAGCGAGTATAACTTGCCTTTCGGCGGAGACGTACCTGGTAATAAATCTATAGCACAGTCATAGGGACGATGCGGAGGAAGAGAAGCAGCCCGGGACTTACTGAACACTTCCTTCAGGTCAGAGTACTCCATGGGCACGTTAGACAGGTCCACCGGCTCCCCCTGAAACACAGAACAGGACACGGACGAACAGGCAGACACAAGACAAGAGGAGTGACAATAATCGCTCCAAGCGGCGACGGAGTTACGCCCCCAAACCACACGGGGGTTGTGGAGGACAGCCAGGGGTGACCCAACCCAAGATGACAGGGGTGAGAGGAGAGTTAATGAGCAGGAATCGGATCACTTCTGAATGATTCCCTGAAGTGATGAGTGTGACTTCAGGGTGACGTCTGTAATGGCAGGTAGTCCTTGTCCATCGAGAGCGTTCACCATGACCTCATTCCTTAAAGGAAAAATACAACCCCAAATCAGAAAAAGTTGGGACAGTATGGAAAACGCAAATAAAAAAAGAAAGTAGTGATTTCTAAATTTACTTTGACTTGTATTTCATTGCAGACAATATGAACACAAAATATTTCATGTTTTGTCTGGTCAACTTCATGTCATTTGTAAATATACATCCTTTCCTGTCATTCAGACCTGCAACACATTCCAAAAAAGTTGGGACAGGAGCAATTTAGGGCTAGTAATGAGGTAAATTGGTTAAATAATGATGTGTTTGAAACAGTTGTTAAAACAACTTTTTTTGGAATGTGTTGCAAGTCTGAATGACAGGAAAGGATGTATATTTACAAATGACATGAACAGACAAAACATGAAATATTTTGTGATCATATTGTCTGCAATGAAATACAAGTCAAAGTAAATTTAGAAATCACTACTTTCTTTTTTTATTTGCGTTTTCCATACTGTCCCAACTTTTTCTGATTTGGGGTTGTAGGCAACTGTAAGAGCATAACATCTGAACTGTATCTAAATAAGAAGTTTTGTACCTTTACATTGTTTATATTGTACAAGTTTGATGGTGTCTTGACCCATTAGACATAGTTTTAGCTCGGGGTGTAGCTTGGGGTTTCTCCTCCCATACATTCTCCTCCCATACACTGGTTGGTCACACATAAATCAACATGTTATCTATGTATATGTCAACAGGTGATTGTAATTATGATTTGGTACAAAAGCAGCATCCAAGAAAGGTCTAGTCCTTTAGGAGCAAAGATGGGCCGAGGATCGCCAGTTTGCCAACAATGTCGTAAAACAAAATATTGTTTTTAAAAAAAAAGCGTTTCCAACAAATACGAGAAAATTATTGAAATGTTTAAAAACAATGTTCCTCAAAGAAAGATAGGAAGAGATTTGGATATTTCACCTTCAACAGTGCATAACATAATTAAAAGATTCAAGGAATCTGGAGGAATTTCAGTGCGTAAAGGACAAGGGCGCAAGCCTAAGCTGAACAACCGTGATCGCCGATCCCTCAGGCGGCACTGCATCAAGAATCGTCATTCATCTATAAGCGATATCACCACATGGGCTCAGCTCAGACTACTTTGGCAAACCTTTGTCAAGTACCACAATACGTAGTTACATCCACAAATGCCAGTTAAAACTGTACTGTGCCAAAAGGAAGGAAGCCTATGTTAACAGTGTCCAGAAGCGCCGTCGACTTCTCTGGGCTCGGAGGCATCTGGGATGGACCATCACACAGTGGAAACGTGTACTGTGGTCAGATGAATCAGTATTTCAGGTGGTATTTTTTGGGAGGAATGGACGCCGTGTGCTCCGGACCAAAGAAGAAAAGGATCATCCAGACTGTTACCAGCAACAAGTCCAAAAGCCAGGGTCTGTCATGGTATGGGGTTGTGTCAGTGCCCTTGGCAAAGGTAACTTGCACTTCTGTGATGGCACCATTAATGCTGAAAAGTACATAGAGATTTTGGAGCACAATATGCTGCCTTCAAGAAGACATCTTTTCCAGGGACGTCCATGCATATTTCAACAAGACAATGCAAAACCACATTCTGCACACATTACAAAGTCCAGCTGCGGAGGAAGAGGGTACGGGTACTTGACTGGCCTGCCAACCCCAGTCCCGACCTGTCTCCACCCCCCATAGAGAATGTGTGGCGCATTTTGAAGCGCAAAATGCGACACGAAGACCCCGTACTATTGCCCACCTTAAGACTTGTTTGCAGGAAGAATGGGACAAAATTACACCTGAAACACTTCATCACTGATAGTGTCTTCAGTCCCTAAACGTTATAATTTTAATGTTGTAAAGGAATGCAACATAACAATGTTAAATGCTTTAAAAAAACGTAAAGGTATAAGAAATATGAATGAAAGAGAAATAAATGTATTGTTTACAAATGAAATGAATAAGAAAAAAGAAATATTTTGTGTTCATATTGTCTGCAATGAAATACAAGTCAAAGTAAATTTAGAAATCACTACTTTCTTTTTTTATTTGCGTTTTCCATACTGTCCCAACTTTTTCTGATTTGGGGTTGTAGGCAACTGTAAACGTAAGGCCAAACTAGTATCCAGGAGATTACCTTCGGCTCCTGAATCCACCAACGCCCGACAGGAGTGGGCGCTGGATGCCCATAGTAACCGGACCGGAAGGAGAGTAGAAACAGAGGATTTCTCTACAGACAATGCACCCGACCGTAACCTCGATTCTACGGCCGGGCTTGGCCTTTTACTGGACACCTGGCTGCGAGGTGGCCCGCAGCACCACAATATAAGCACAGTCCTCTCTCTCTCCGACGATCCTTCTCCTCCTGAGACAGTCGAGCCCTGCCGACCTGCATAGGTTCTGGGTCGAAGGCGGGGCCGACCGTGTCTACCCCAGCGACTGGATACACGGACGTTTCAGGAATTAAAGTCTGCAAGACTCGTTGGTCTCTGCGTTGCAGACGTGTGTCAACTCAAATAGCCAACGCGATCAAGCCATCAAGATCGGAGGGAAGTTCCAGCGCAAAATCTCCCTTTGGATGCGTTTGGCCAGTCCATGTAGAAACATGTCCCATTGGGCCTCCTGGTTCCATTTACACTCCGCCGCTAGGGTGCGGAACTCAATGGCGTAATCAGCTACCGAACGATTCCCCTGATGAAGATCCGCTAGAAGTCGAGCCGCCTCTCGACCTGTGACTGCACGGTCGAACACTTGTCTCATCTCGTCCGAGAGTGCTTGAAATGAAGCGACGCAAGGATGCTTGTTTTCCCAGACCGCCGTACCCCATAGTGACGCCTTACCAGTTAGTAAAGTCATCACCAGTGCTACCTTAGACTGTTCCGTAGCGTAAGTCGACGGCTGGAGGGTGAAAAACAGTGAGCATTTAGTTAAAAAGGCACGACACAGCTGTGGCTCACCAGCATATGGGGAAGACGGCGGCAGGCGAGGTTCGTTCGAGCCGCTACTGGAGGCAGGGGTGGAAGGAACCAATGGTGATGCAACGGGTGGACTGACGGTCTCGGTTCTCAGGTGCCGGAGTTGGGCTGACAGATCGGCCACCTGTGCTACCAGCGTTTGGATAGCTTGTCCCGTAACTCTTAGTTGATCCTCCTGTTGATCCATACGGGTGGCATTATTTGCCAGGAAGTTCTGGAGCTCGGAGGCGCTTGCTGAATCCATAGGTCAGATCGCTCTGTCATGGCCAAAACAGAAGATTCAAGTGCAAGTGCAAGTAAAACAGTTTATTGAAGCTTGAAGCAAACAGGATACAAGAAACAGCAACAGGTGCAACTGGAGAATCCGGGAGGCACGGATGCAGAGAACAATCCCCACACACAGGAGTCCAGTCAAACGACTACGGGGATCCAGAGCACGAACAGGTGCTGTCCGACACGAGCCTGGCCAGGATAAACTCCACACCTCACAACACACACACACACAAACACAGGAGAGAGAGCCAATGAACCGTGACATATTCAGTATATGATCCAAAGTAACTAGTAACTAACTACTTGAGTAGTTTTTTTATCCAATACTTTTTTTACTCTTACTCAAGTAACTATTCAGACGATTACTTTTACTTTTACTTGAGTAAATATTTCTAGAAGTACTTTTATTTTTACTTGAGTACAGTTTTTGAGTACTCTACCCACCTCTGCACACATAATATTTTAGAGATATAATCAAAACTGAAGTTTAGAGACATTCATCTGAAGTAAAGTAACCCTGAAACATGATCAGACACATAACGCTGCTTGCTGTAAACCCCCTCCAGTGCTAAACCAAGTCAAACCGGTTTCATTTGTTTTCCTGAAATGGTCCTGGTTAAACTGGTTCTGACGGTGAACATATTTCTGCAGTGGTGACAAACTATTGAACTATTACAGCAAATCATTTATCTTTCCCCACAAATAGAGTAAACCGAAATATTAGAAGCAGTTAAAACATATTCAAACACATCTTCACTCTTCATTCTCATGGTCATGCTGAGTCTAGTGTCCTCACCATACTGGACCTTCTAACTTCAGTACCACAGGGAAAAATGCCACATCATAAAGAGCATAACATCTGAACTGTATCTAAATAAGAAGTTTTGTACCTTTACATTGTTTATATTGTACAAGTTTGATGGTGTCTTGACCCATTAGACATAGTTTTAGCTCGGGGTGTAGCTTGGGGTTTCTCCTCCATACATTCTCCTCCCATACACTGGTTGGTCACACATAAATCAACATGTTATCTTGTTAGTCGCATGGTCCCAAACTTTCCCACTCTTGCAGAATATAATTGACTTCTATAATTTGATATGATACATAACAAACACAAAAATAAACCTATAAGCTATTCCATAGTTATTCAACAGGATGTAAACAATAAGTGATTATGATAGTCTAATGTGTGGGTTACAGACATGATGTGGAGTTGTGCAATGTTAAGGTTTTTGGTTACAAATCCTCTAAGCAACATTTTGGGATGCTCTGATGCATTTTCAATATGTAAAGGCAATCTCTGTGGTGAAGGATTCAGGAGGAGTCTCAGTCTGGATTCTCTGTACTGGAAAAGGAATCAACCCTTCTTTGGTGTTCACTCATGATTTTACTCCTGAGAGTCACAATGTGTTCTCTTTTTGACCAATAAAGTTGACAATATTGGAGGGGCTTTCCTAGTGTTAATTAAGTCAGTTGTAATTGTTGTGTTTTATTTTTTGAGAGTGCATGTGTAGCATCGTGGCGTCGCACAACAGAAACCGTAACACTGGAAACACGACTACGCCACCCTAGGACTTGCACCCAGGGAAATACTATGCACCCTCAGGTGCAACTCAAGGAAACAAGGTTCAATTCTACTGAATAAGCAAGAGACGTGACTTATCAAAATAACATTTATTTTGCAAAAAATCGTTATTTCTAAAACATTTCAAAGAATGGGTTCTGTCAACAGTTTCCAATTATATACCCAGTTACAAGAGACCATAATACATCTAGCATTAACAGAAGGGACACACCACACAGCAACATCAGTGCAAAAAGATCTTAAAGCAAATGAAAAACCAAGAAAAGAAACTATACCAAAAACACCCAAATACACTCTCCCCTCCTGTTAAGCTTCAGTATCACAGCTCGTCAGACATTCACCTGTGGATATGTGCACACTGACCAAGACACTTACAACAAGAGGAAAAGAAAATACATAAACAAAACAAAATCACAAATAATATTTAAAAATCAATCAGCTGTTTCAATGGACCCAAAATCCAAGCATGTTGGCTTAATAGACTTGAACAAAAGACAAAATGTCCATGGTTTCACCACTTGTCATACAGATCGATTGAACAATAGTCTTACGAACACTCAGGGACAGCAGCGGTTCAGCACTGCGACAACCACACAGTCAGCTGCATACA
>JAPDDO010000476.1:0-184271 GCA_027422415.1 Schizothorax lantsangensis
TTAGATAAGTGTGTGTCTCCACACCATTATAGAAAATTCACACACAGAAACACATTAAAAACGATAAGATAAAGGATTAACTCAAGGAATGAATATTTTTTCAAATAGTGACGAAAAAGATGAGTTTTCAGCCATCGCTTGAAAATTGTTAGGGAATCAGCATTCCTGATAAGGGGTGGGAAGATCATTCCACCAGCCAGGAACAGTGAACGAAAATGTTCTGGAGAGAGTGATTTTGAGCCTCTCTGTGATGGTCCCACGAGGCATTGCTCACTAGCAGATCTCAGACTTCTGGAGGAGATGTAGATTCGTAATAGTGAGTGGAAGTAGGAGGGTGCTGAGCCTGTGGTCGTTCTGTATGCAAGCATCAGTGTCTTGAACTTGATGCGAGCTGCCACTGGTAGCCAGCGCAAGGAGATAAAGAGAGGTGTAACATGGGCTCTTTTGGGCTCGTTGAAGACCAGTCGTGCCGCTGCATTCTGAATCATTTGTAGAGGTTTGATTGTGTTTGATGGAAGTCCAGCCAGAAGAGCATTGCTGTAGTCCAGCCTAGAAATGTCAAGGGCCTGGACAAGAAATTGTGCAGCATGCTCTGTCTGATGTTGTTTCACCTGTTAATGAGGATTTGATCATCACATGAGAATTCACACTAAAGAGCTGCCTCACAAGAAAATTCACACAAATTAAAAGACTCACATCTGTTCTGGTTGTGGCAGGATATTTCTACGGGTTTTAAAAGTGTGGAAAGTTGTCTACTGTGTAGGGATGGATATTGTTAAGGTTTAAAGGCATTACTATTCTACTGTTACTGCTGATCTATTTGGTATTTTTATCGTTGTTTTTTGTTATTTGGCTCAATTCTCAGGATGTGAACTTTCAAGCTCTCTGAACAATTCGTTTCTTGTTCTGTTTACATGTAACACTGCTACTGTCACAAATCCTGGCCATGAACTTCTGTTCATTAACCACCAGAGGTCACTCACCCTTCACATGGACTTTCACACCACACAGTCAGTTACAGATCACTCAAGGACTGCATTTCCCATCATCCACTGCACCAACACAGCTGTTTGCACTGATCACGCACACACCTGAGAACAATCTCACATCACCATCACCCAATCACACACTATATAAACTCTGGACTTTCTCTTGCTCTCTGCCGAGTATTGTTTAGCCTAGCTACAATCGAAGCGGTTTCCCAGTATTCCTTGTTAGATTTCTTGTGTTCTGATTCCTGCCCGTGCCTTTGGATTATTCTCTCTGCCTAGCCCTCTGGATTAAGTTTGCCGATCGCCGACCCACGCTTGCCTAAGGACTATTCTTGTGTCTTGACCATGCCATACCTGTTTGCTACTGCCCGACCCTGCCTGTATTGACCATGTCTGATAATAAAGCTCTGCATATGGATCCGCATGTCTCACGTCTCGTCAGCCCTGTAACAGAATACTCGGCCACACAAGGATCCAGCGGCTTTCCCAATCAACATTGGTCAGGGATGGATACAGCGGCCTTGTTACTAGGCCTCAAGCAGGGAACTCGATCACTTGAGGGTTACATCACGGAATATTTGGCTTTGGCTAATGGCTCAGATTTACCGGACTGTATGTTAATAGACTTTTTCTGTGATGGCCTTAACCAGCCATTAAAAGCAAAAGTAATTCAAAATGGCCCTCGTTTGTCACTAAGTCATTTCCTGGATTATGTTCTGTGGACTGTGGGTTCAGCATTCACTGTGGGGGTCGCGGAGGAACGAGACACTGCACCCAATTGTGAGATCACAGCTGCGCTAGAGCACGCTCACAAAATGGCGGCCACAACAACACCCCGTAGCATAATTTCTGCCAGTCACATACCAAATCAAGTCCCAGCTGATGTTAAAGAGCCAAGTCAAGTCCCAGCTGATGTTAAAGAGCCAAGTCAAGTCCCAGCTGATGTTAAAGAGCCAAGTCAAGTCCCAGCTAATGTTAAAAAGTCAAGCCGAGCCACAGTTGATCGTCACGAGTCAAGCCGAGCCACAGTTGATCGTCACGAGTCAAGCCGAGCCACAGTTGATCGTCACGAGTCAAGCCGAGCCACAGTTGATCGTCACGAGTCAAGCCGAGCCACAGTTGATCGTCACGAGTCAAGCCGAGCCACAGTTGATCGTCACGAGTCAAGCCAAGCCACAGTTGATCGTCACGAGTCAAGCCAAGCCACAGTTGATCGTCATGAGTCCAACCAAAGCACAGCGCTCCCACCAGAGTCTCTTCGTGTCTCAGCGGACCAGCCAGAGTCACGCCACGTCACAGCGGACCAGCCAGAGTCACGCCACATCACAGCGGACCAGCCAGAGTCACGCCACGTCACAGCGGACCAGCCAGAGTCACGCCACGTCACAGCGGACCAGCCAGAGTCACGCCACGTCACAGCGGACCAGCCAGAGTCACGCCACGTCACAGCTGACCAGCCAGAGTCACGCCACGTCACAGCTGACCAGCCAGAGTCACGCCACGTCACAGCTGACCAGCCAGAGCCTGTAGGAAGAACTTTTAAACATGTTTGATCAACAACACAGTTATCTAACATAAATAATTGTGTTGCAAAAAACTACCCAGTTCATAGAAAGTGTCCCTTATTATTTGATTTAGTTATATTATTGAAGATCTCTAAATATTTTTCCAATTACAACAAACTAAATCTAAAACTACTTGAAACTTTAGAACCGTCAGCATTATTAATCAAAAATAAAGGAGCAACCTGTTTGTTGTTCAGTATCTTCAGTGTGTTTGATTCTGCAGGGCTCTGGATCTCTCGTCTCCTCTCTGTCCTCTTTAATAAACTCATTCTTTACAGATTTCTTACTGATGATTTGATGCTCGTCTGCATCTGTAAACTGATGGGAATATTCCAGCTGAATTTCTGTGTGGAAGAAGCAGATTTGCCATAATCAACAAGAAATCAAAGAGGCACTGTAAATCATTATATCACTATACTAAAAGAGTGTCGACCCAAAAGTAAGAGCGTCGAGCACATCAGTTCAAAAGTCTCATTCAGCAACACTGCACTCACATTATGTGCTAGTTCACACATTCTATGTATTTCTGTTGTCTGTCTTTCTAATTAACAGTAAGAATGAAAAATGAAAGCATAAACAAATCTGATGACACCCATCGTCATTAACAACTACAGGTAAATAACTACACTAGAGCATGTGTGTAAATAGTCAAGTCAAGTCACACTTTATTTATATAGCGCTTTTAACAATACAGATTGTGTCAAAGCACTTAACAGCATGGGCGTTGCTAGGCCATTTTTAGGGGGCTTTAGCACTCCTAAATTTCTGCTCAGCCCCCCTAAAAATCTTGCTATTCTTCCCTTTAAATTTCAAATGAATACGCAGCAGACTTCGGCTCCTCTTCTTCTTTCTGTGCGTTCTTCAATCCACAGACTGCGGTGGCGCAGAGGAGAGGACAAGGTGTGTGTTTATCGATAAGATTGTTATAATATCTACATCTATGCAGTTCTTTGTCATAAATACAGTTTACAAAAACTCATGGGAGAACAATCAGTTTCCAATCTACTGTAAAGTTTTCGCTGCATTCACCACTCGTCACACCACAGCTGTATCATTCAGCGAAAGCCCTTAACACATTATACGCATACTTTATAAAACGATCACGGTATTGCTATTTTCATTTAAAAATTTAGCTTTCAATATAGAACATAATATTACAGTGCATGTTGCATTAACTACCATACAGTTATGCATAGAAATGATTAAAGACAGTGACAGACAGCACTCAGTCTGTGCACTCATTTTAATTGCATATCAGAGTGATTGACAGAGATTGAAACATTGTGTGTGTGTTTTGTATTAATTAAAAAAAAAAAATTATTGCTTGAATTGAATTTATATAGAACCTAATATTATTTATGTTTGTACTTGAGCATAGAAAGAGATTTGTACTAGTAATGCAAACAGTAAAATGTTTGGTTTGTACAGTAAACAGGTGTGTGTGTGTGTGTGTGTGTGTGTGTGTGTGTGTGTGTGTGTGTGTGTGTGTGTGTGTGAGAGATCAGGTAGACTTGTATTTGGCTTATTCAGTACTCGGATGTTATACCCATCTATGCAATACAGTGGAATACTGCAATAACTTTATTATACCATCCTACCCTATTAATCATTTATTTGTAAATATTTATTTATTTTTTATTATTATACCCTCATTGGGGCTGAGCCCCCTAAAATGAAAATCCTAGAATCGCCCCTGCTTAAAAAGCACTTAACAGTATCAAGTTGGAGGATAGAGTGTCAGTAATGTATAATAATAAGATTAAACACTCAATTTTCAGTTAAGGGCATTTCATTATTGAATTCAGAGATGTCATTGTCTAGCTCAGTATAGTTTAAATAGTATCTGTGAAATCCAATTGACGATAATCGTTAGAAATTAAGTGTCCCCAACTGAGCAAGCCAGAGGCGACAGCGGCAAGGAACCAAAACTCCCTCTGAGACAGAATGGAGAAAAAAACCTCGGGAGAAACCAGGCTCAGTCAGGGGGGCAGTTCTCCTCTGGCCAGGATATTATTGTTTACTTATTGTTTTAATTAAAATGTTAAATGTATAAATGTATTCTACTTCTATTTTTATATTGTTGCAATTTCCAACAATAATAGTATTATGTAGTTAGGTATTTTATTATTATATTTTTTAGTTATTTGTTTTATTTTTAGTTTTATTGTATTTAAATATCCTCCTGAGACCTGAAAAAATAAAATATGAAAAATGTGTTAATTTATTAGGCTATTTTTTCATGTCATTACATTGTTTAGAGCTGCTAAAGCTGCTTTGACAATCTGTATTGTAAAAAGTGCTTTAATGGTTACATTAACACTATAAAACTTAAAACAGTGGCTTCTAGAAAACCAGAGCTGTATTCATTATTAACAAATTATTATCAAACTGTTATGAAGCTACGAGTTCTTCAAGTTATACGAGGCCCTTTATGAGAAGCACAGTTTGATAATAATGTTTCATTATTAACTGTCACACATTTATCATCCATACACTTTCATTGTTAAAATTGAATGTAGTATAGAGGTGGATGAACAATGTCTTTTCCATCATGTATTTTGTTTTGTTTTGTTGTTTGTTGTCAATGTATGTGTCACCATTATGTGTAACTTCTCATTTATAGTGAATTAATGTTGTATTATTGTTGGCTGTCCTTATGTTAGTTTTATGTTACCTGCCTAGGGACTGCGGATGAAAAGTAGTTATTGTTACTAATTCTGGCATATTTACATGGTGTATTTTTATACAAAAATGTTCATGAATATGCATGGTCCCTATTAAATAAACCAATAAATAAATAAATAATAAATCTCCAAACTCAGTACTGGAGGGCCACTGTCCTGCAGAGTTTAGTTCCAAGCAGCTCCAAAACATCTGGCTGAAAGTTTCTTGTATGCCTTGGGACAAGAGTCCCTGTTCACATTCCACTCACATCAAAATGGCTGTGATGCATGTGGAGACTCAGTTCATGTTTACCTGGGGCCCGCTTCAATAAGGAGGTTCAACCACCTCCGAGTTTAAACTTGAACTCTGAGTTGACTTACCGTGAGATGGGAAACTCAAAGTTTTCAGTTTCAGAACGGCTGAATTGTGTTAGTTTATTCAACTCTGAGTAGGTTGACTCTGAGTTTAGCACGTGCACCACAACTATGAAAAGTCATGATCAGTGGAGCTGTGAAATTACGATTCACCATGGCAACAGCTCCCGCAAAAAAGACGTCTGCGTACTTCAGAGTCAATGCGTAACTTTAATTCTTAATAACTGTCAATAACTAAATAATTGTTATAATATCAGAGGTGAAAACTGTAAATTATTGAACTAATATTAATTTTAATGGTATCCCATGGCCAAAAAAAGGAAAAAGACAGAAAAAAAGAATCAAGAACGTGGCAGCAGCTAAAAATGAAGTATAAAAACACTATTCAATCAAGTTGGGCTTTAAGCATGAAAGGTTCATGGATGTAGGCTAAATTACTTTACAAACATTTGACATTAAATGTTATTCGATGTCTATTTCAATGCCCTGCAGCTTTTTCCACATAGTCTAACACTCTTTCAAATAATTAATTATTCTCTAATCCAACCTGTTACATTTCTTAATTAAGAGTAATAAAATTAACCACTCTCTAGAGATCTGAGGAAATTCGCTCATTTGTCTCTTTTTGTGCTTTTAGAGCAACTTTTTGTCTTACAAGACAACAATTTATTTGCTGCAGTTCATTTCTCAAACAACTAAAGTTGCACTTTCATTCATTCAAAACGCATTGCCACAAGCACAAACAAACTCTGTCTCTCTGTATCTACAAACTATTTCTCTGTCTAACAATATGTATTTCTGATTATGAATTTTCAAGTCAAGTTTTGCCCGCTTAAATCCTCCACCATACGTAATATTTTTGATAAACAATACATTGTTTAATTTAGCTCTTTGGTTTAAGCTTTATTTTAGCTTTAGGGAATCTTACGATCTGATATTGATATGATCAATTGATATTAATAAATCAAATCATCCAACTTATACCTTATCTAACAATCGTCCAGCGAGTTGTTAGATTTCAGTATATCTGAGAAATTCTGTTTTTTCTTGTGGCCACGATATAATAATACAGAATTATTTAAATAACCTTATGACAGTTATGAGCATAGGTAACGTAATCTGGGCAAAGTTTGATTTAAATAATTACACAACAGAACACAGAACACTTCTCTATAAATCAAACAAGAGTTTATTTACTATCTTACTACAATACATGAACTAAGCTAAATAACATAAAACAAAATACATACACACAGGCAATGAATTGTTGCAATTGAGAATGATTAAAATATAGCACTGTTTTGCTATTTCCACACGATTTTACCCGTGCCGATCATCAAGAGGAGAACTCTATTATCCTTACTCTCAGAGATAAATACCACACGATTCAGCCACTTTATAGAGATTTTGTTTGAGTCCAACACCCAGAGGCTTCCACCAATTAGATTGTCCTTGTAGACGGAGCTCCGCCTACACGGCTCATTTTCCATGCAGTGAGTCCTCTCGCCTAGTTGCTTTAATCTCATGAGGAAAATATCTTAACACATTCTTTATGCGTTGTAATCATACATTATTATAATAAAAGTTAACTTTCATCCATACCAAATTCTTGCCAACGAAATCAGCTTTCATTCAAACTCAAACACCACGTATTTGGCATATACATATAATAACTTTATCTACTCCGTGGTTAAGGCAAATATTAAACCATCTTAAATTCTGAATAATACCACCAAGCCTATGATACTGAACACAGGGGAAAGGTTATATGTCACAGATACAGGAAATATCATTCGTTTCAATACACAGCAAGCTTATGACATAGAATACAACCTGAATATATATATTGTAAAATATATTGTATATATTGCTTTTGAGTATATTGCTTTAATAGCCCAGTAGCTATTATTAATTGTCTTTTGGAACACTTTATAAAAGTTTTGAATCCTTTTAGCAAGGTCCAAGACCAGAAACGAGCTGTGGAATGTGGGTGAAACGGGAGGTAACATTTAAGATGTTCTTCTCCAATTTCTCCTGGTTTTAACAAAGTCTCATCAGATAAGGAGCTTTTATGGCAGTAAATCGGAACTCAGGGATGTATTGTTGCACTTAGTGTGTGTGTGTGTGTGTGTGTGTGTGTTCTTTTCCTCCACAAAGGCATTACAATTCTTACCCATTCACTTTCAATGGCCGTGTGTGACTTTGTGCAATTTTGTACAAAATAAAAGCATTTAAAAGCAAACTTCCTGATTAAACATTAAAGCACACTAGTGTGAGAAACGGTGCAATTTTTATAATTTTTTTTATCTCATATCGTGAAAATGATTCATAAAAAATGCTTTTTTCACTCAAAAAATTAGGTGCCTACTTTCAGATAAATGAGGCTTATGATTAATCAGATGCAAATAGAAAAACACAAAACCAGTCCTAAATGAAAGAAAACAAGTTGACAAAAAGAATGAATCCAATATTTGGTGATAATATAGCATAATGAGAGATTTATAAGCAATTGTTTGGAGTCCGGTCATTTTTGACCAGGAACACCACAAGTGTGACAGGAGTCCGAACACAACCACCCAGCAAACACAGAACATTGTGAGGACATCGCCAGTTCGTCGTCCTTTGGTCAGCGCGACATTACTTTATGGCGACGTTGTGAGGCTGTCGTGGTAAAGTTCCATTTTTTAGAATCTCGGCTAACGTCCCAGAAACGTCGTGGGCATGTCCTCAAAAGACATCGCTTCAATAAAATGAGCCTATACAGCGACGGGTAAAAAGAACACTAAAAAATTGTGCTTACATACCTTAAACATGACATAACTCAACATGTAACATTTCAGCTCACTTTAAGTGTTTATCACAAAAGAATGGCTAAAAATTAATACATTTAAATGTAAAAAAAACCCCAAAAACATTACATTTAATTGTGCTAAACGAAAAGCTGCCTGTTTCTTGGAGGACTGTGAATGCGCTGTCCTGCCATAAAACATTGGTAGAACAGTAAGAATGTAAATAATAATAATAAGAAGAAAATGTATTTACCTCATAAATAGATCCAATCAAAGCTGCTTCCAATTCAGTGTCCGATACAAGTCTTTTTCGACAAAGGTTGTGTTTCAAACAGATTCGTCTAACACTCATTTCAGAGCATTGCTGGACACCCATTTTTTGCTAATCTTGCCCTTTTCGAATAAGCATAAATAAAATGTATTTTTCTAGCGCGTCCATAGTATACTAAGCACCCCTGTCATCTAATTTTATGGATGCTGTGGAACCCAACAATATGTAAATTACACGCATGGTGGAACCAATCCCACCACTGAACACTAACTTCCGGGTCATGCCAACCTGGATAACTAAATATCAAAGTCAGATTCGGGCTGCAGGCGTTTTTCAGATTTCCCATTTTCGTATGAAATCGAAAATACGAAAAACAATATTTTTTGAATATTGTATCTGTAAATGAATAATGACATAAGTCCTTTTTCGATTTTCCGAATTTGAATTCTTAATTGAATGTGAAATGAATGAATGATACAATTACAATATGTGGCTGAAACAGTGGGTGTGTCGTCAGGTCTCAGAGAGGTGTTTTTCACAGCAGCGTGTGAGGGTTGTTGCGGGCTGTAAGTTTACTCCCGCTATGGAGTCTGGAATGTGGATCCGTCACTCATCTCGTTGTTGAACAAAGAAAAGATAGGAGGAATATTTGTAGCATTTAACGGCAGCGGAGATGATGAGGTGAGCGCCGGTGATTGCTGCCACGCCTCTCGTTTCTCACGGCCACTCCATGCGTGACTGTTGGGCGGCAATCAAACGGACAGCCCTTTAAACAGAAATATGCTTTGAAATAAAATAAGTAAAATAAATATTCAATATTCTAAAAGATACAACTTAATCTAAATAAGGTCATTGCTGAGACCTCATTTGAGGTGGCATGCATTATTTGCATTTGTGCTGCGATAAACACACAGACGCCTTCGCATATGGACTCTTTTTAAAACAAAATAAATATTTCTAGTTTATTTTTAAGACATACAGAAAGACTTTGGCAAAATGTTTCATCGCATGGTTTGGGGTTTTCACCAGCCCAAAATGTCACTTGAATCTTTGTATTAATAAGACAACTAAGCACAAGTTTTGCTTTAAAATTATATAGTTTTTGAACAGGTAGGGTACAATGGGTGCCTTTTAGGCACACCCTAAAAAAAAAGTGCTTTTCACTGCACCCAAAGTGTATGATTGCGGAAAAAAAAATACATCAGGTAAAATAAGTATTGAACATGTCACCATTTTTCTCAGTAAATATATTTCTAAAGGTGCTGTTGACATGACATTTTCACCAGATGTCGGTAACAACCCAAGTAATCCATACATACAAATAAATTCAGAAATTAGGTTCTGTGTAATACAATGGAATGACCCAGGGAAAAAGTATTGAACACGCTTACTGAAATGTATTTAATACTTCGTGTAAAAGCCTTTGTTGGTAATGACAGCTTCAAGATGCCTCCTGTATGAAACTAGTCGTATGCATTGCTCAGGTGTGATTTTGGCCCATTCTTCCACATGAAAAGTCTTCAAATATTGAAGGTTCCATGGGCCTCTTCTATGAACTCTAAACTTAGTTATTTCTAAGTGGATTCAAGTCAGGTGATTAGCTGGGCCATTCTAGCAGCTTTACTTTCTCTGAAACAATTTGAGGGTTTCCTTGGCTGTGTGTTTGGGATCATTGTCTTGCTGAAATGTCCACCCTCATTTCATCTTCATCATCATGGTAGATGGCAGCAGATTTTTATCAAGAATGTCTCTGTACATTTTTACATTCATCCTTCCTTCAATTATTTGAATTTTGCCAGTGCTATACCATGATGTTTTGGGGTGATGTGCAGTGCCATTTGAACTCCAAACAAGGTGTGTATTATGGCATCCAAAGAGTACAATTGTCTAATCTGACCAGACTATATTCTCCCAGTATTTCACAGGCTTGTCTAAATGTTGTGCAGCAAACTTTAAACGTTTTTCTATCGCAAAACACGAACGTGCCGAACTGCTGATGTAATTACAACCGCTAACTGATAGAGAAGGGGGGAGGCCGGGGGAGAGCTGAGCTCTCGTGCCTCCGTTGGTAAAAAAAAATAGCCAATCAGCATCGAGTGTTCACTTTCAGCGCTGAGGAGTGTTGAGAAACCTGGCTAGCCTCCCTTCTGGTATATCAACCAATCATTATAGAGACTATGTGATATTAGTTTGAATGTCTCCCGCTGAGCTGATAATGTATGAAGTAAGTTACTTATGATGAGTAGCGATACTGAATATTTGATCGCAAAAAGATTTACCAAGCTGTCATTCAAACAGTGTATATACAAATTAAAAATAAAGGGAGAACACTGGATGTAGGCTACAGCAGTCGGCTTAATTAAATGGCACAACAGGCAGCTCTCTTTTAACACAGATTTTTAAGAAGGGATGGGTGTTTGCTTCAAATGATAGGCCAGGTAAGTGAAATTATATTATCTTGTTGTTTGAGTCCATTTCTTTACGTTTTCTGACTTAAAGCAACCAAAATGCCATTTTAAAGTGGTTAAGCAAATATGTTAATAATATTAACAGGCAGGGATCCCCAGACCAATTAGTGTGCCTCCTCTATTTTAAAACCCACGAGCCGCCACTGGCTTTCAAATTACTGATAGATTTCAGCTGGTGTCTTGGCTTTGCATACCTTTTTGCATCTCCCTTTCTTCATGTGTTCAATACTTTTCCCTGTGTTATTCCACTTTAGAACTTAATTTCTGAACTTATTTGTTTTTGCTTTCTTTGTTTGTATGGATTACTTGGGTTGTTACCGACATCTGGTGAAAATTTCATGTCAACAGCACCTTTAGAAATATATTTACAGAGAAAAATGGTGACGTATTCAATACATATTTTACCCGCTGTATATACAAAAATTCAGTACAGATTCTTTGTCACAGTCCAGACACAGATCCGCTGTACAGTTCAGAAGGTATACCTTTGGGGACAATACAAAAGTATTTCCAATAAACTTTTGAATAATTTTGTGAATCTCTTTTCAGTACATTTTGATTTTGTCACAATCCCAAAATACATGCATCACTGTGCCAATGTCTACCTTACATTTAAAGCATAACTGAGAACAATTGGGAAATTGGGAGACGAACTGGGGTTAGATAAGTCCTGGGAAAAAAATATAATTTTGTTTGTGAATCGAGAAGCACTTTTGGGGAAGATATCTGAACAGACAGATAGCCACTCCTTATTTCTAAAACTATACCCAATGTCCTTTTCCCATATCACCCTTAAAGAGTCAAAGGATGAAGGACCAACATTAAACAGCATTGTATATAATTCAGAGATCTTCTTTTTAAGAGTAAATGAAGAAAAAATATGTTTTTCTATTTCAATAAGATCAAGTTGTATATTACCTTCTTTTAACTTTAACTCTAAAAAGTGTCTGATTTGAAGGAATTTATAAAAAAATATTTATTGGGCAGATTAAATTCCTGTCTTAACTCCTGAAATTATCTAATTTGACCGTCATCAAATAAATGAACTAGCTCCGACACTCCTCTTGACCTCCAAGTCAAAAGGCCAATTTTCTGTATGGGAGTGGGATGATCAGGATTGAGTGCAATTGGAGAATTCAGAGAAAACTTATTTGGAATGGATAAATATTTCTTAACATCCTTCCACACCAAAAGAGTATTTGTTACAGTGAAAATATTATAAATAAATGGTAGGGAGCATAACAGTCTAGGAAAACATCTAGTGACCAAAAATATAATTGAAAATAGGGTAGGGAAGCCACATCCAATTCCTTTGGTTTAAGTCTGGGTTTCTTGTGGTTCCAGATATACCTTGAAATTGAAGAATGAATCCTCTTTAAAAAGTTTGTATTTAAGTAACATGGTAGATTTTGGAATAGTAAGTTATACATATTTTTAAATGGACTAATTTATTACATTAAATAAAACATTTTGTCAGAACCTGAAAGGAAATTAGACAACCAAACGAAATCATATGTAGGCTAATGTTTTGTTTTCAGAATCATGGGAGAACCGTGATCTCTATTCTAAAAATCAATTATCCAAAGTCATATCTTAAAAAATACATAATATATCTGGCATCTAACTAATGCTATTAGTACTGTTTCTAATATTAAAATATAAAGACTAGGATTACACTAGACTGTAGTACATTAACAAGGATTTGGTGCAGTTATAATGCATTATAAAAAAGTTGTCCGGCTGTCCAGCGTAGTTACTACTCTCACAATTCTGAGAAATAAAGTCATAATTCTGAGTAATAAAGTCAGAATTGCGAGATATAAACTTGCAATTGTGAGAAAATAGTCTCTCTTTTTTTCTCCCTCAGAATGGACTTTATGTCAGAATTGTGAGATGATAAATCACAATTATCTTGTTTTACTTTTTATTCAGTGGTGGAAACAGGCTTTCATAAATTATGAAGAAATTGAATGAATGTGAATTTGGTGAATCAAAGACACTGTTGATTTCCAGGGCATTATTGTCTTGTATCACAGCGACCTGTAAATGAAACATTTTTGCTATTACATATCATAATTTTATAATAATTCCTATTTGTACAGCATATGTCATAAGTTATTGTACAGCTGTGAGAACACACTCACGTTTGTCGTTCACTTTCCGCTTCACTTCCTGTTTGGGGGTTTGAGACCAACTCAGTGTCACATTTGTGAGTCCTCTATCAGCCAGAGCAGATCCCAGCTGAAAATAACATTCATACTAAACTGGGTTATGTTTCCCGCACAACGACATAACTCACTGATTAACCACCATAGTACGATGCATCGTTTTGGAAACTAACTAGGTAGTCACGACTTTTTCCATGGTCACATCTCCGTTGTCTGAACCACGTTAGTTCAACAACATAGGGCCACTGTTAATGACGTCACACACATGTGGTGGAGGAATAACTTCTGCTATTTAACTGATTAGAGATGCTACTGTATTGAACATGGCACCTACTGACTCATTTATTTATTTTTTTGTTCCCTGTCATTGTGCTTTATTTGATGTTTGATTCATCGCGGGTGCCCTCTTATGTCATACTCCGGGGTTCCCATAGGCATTTAAGCACATGCACACTTTTAAAAAACACCGCTTACAGTGGACATGCAAAAGTACATAATTAAAATGCATTTATATTTAGATAAAATGGAAGATACAGATAGTACTGCACGTTAGCTTGCTTGTTGTGCCCAAGAGCATATTTATTTAAACCCATATATTTTACTAACAAGAAACTATGCTTCTAACCACAGGTCGAGAGCTGTAGTTTCAACCATGTAAGTTTGCTACATTGATTGCGAATGTTCGTTTGAACTATGGTTTCGGGAAACACCAAATCGTTGAACTATGCTGGTATCAACGGAACTTGTGACCATAGTTGGCTAACTATGCTTTTGGGAAACACACCCCAGATTAGATCAGAATATGAAAAGACATTCCAATCTTCCTCTCCTCTTTTCTCGTGTCATGTCTCAAACAGTACTTTTGTAAAATCATTTCTCTTTAAAATGTGAGAATATTGTACATTTGTTCATGCTGTAAATAGTTTGACTGAATAATCAATAGGTGATCGGCACTCCTGTCGGTGAACCTTTGTGTCATAATATATACCGGTTCTCTCTTTGCAAATGCAACTGCACTGCAGGAGAACAACAGCTGATTTTGTTTTTAACAAATTCAGGTCATAATATATAACAATGCAATAAGTGTTTGTTTTCTCATCACTTGTTGCTTTTTTTTCTCACCTGTTTCAGAACGTTTTCTCTCATTGTAGAGTCGGTCAAATCTTTGCTGGAGTGAAACAGCAGTTTTACAAATGATCTTTTTAAACAGGAACCTAGAAAAATATATTCATATATATTTAAATTCATAAAAAATATGGTTTGCACCCTACAAATGAGCACTCTACATATTGACAAAAATGGATAATGTGAAGACATTATTATCTGATATATTATAAACCAATATTACTGATGTATACCTTCTCCATAGACCTTCACCTCACACAGAGTGAGTATCTTCATGTCTCCAGGAATTATCAGATTCACGTAACGTCCCTCCATCCCATCACATGAGTAGCTGTAGGACTCACCTGCTGGAATAGCAGGAATAACAGCACATCTACAGACAGAGAAACACATGAGGGATATAAAAAATACTGTCATATCTGCATTAATCCTTCACAATTGTGCTTGACGTCTCATACTCTTTCAACCTCAAGTTTCTCACATGGGATTGTTGGTGCCGTTGTTCTCCAAAGAGTTTCCGATGCGAATCTCCACTCCGTTTATTTGTTCTGCACAGCAGTCTCTTCTATTAGTGATGATCACTCTACTAACTCGGTAAACATGATGCAGATCCAGCCTCCACCACGGGTCTGTCTCATTAAGGGTTGAGGAGCATCCCGTATACAACTGCTGGAGACCTCGATCAATGGCCTTTTCAGCAAACCAGTCCACAGATGTTGACGACTGTATAGCAGCTCCAGCAACTGCCAGATTTTCTAAAAAATGTATGAAAAAAAAAGTCATGACTCGTCTTGATGCACAAAGTTTGCAGCACAGGGGAAGATTACTGAGGAACAATGACTGGAGATGAAGTGAGTTCCCTTTCGAGGGAACTTCGAGCTGCATCCTCTAGGGGTCGCTTTGGGGAACGCCGTCAGCGTGACCCGTGTCTGAAGCATACATACAAAAACCACAACATGCTGGCTGGCGACAGCCTATGACGTCACGAGACCATAGTATATGCGATTTCTCTGACATCATCTGATCCAGCGGCTAGTGCTCTGCTGGGTTCTGCTCCCTCAGAGTGCCACAGTCACATAGGGTCTCTAGGCTTGTCCAGTGACAGCCTCTATGAGTAACGGTGTTTAAAAGAAAATCCATGTTATGATAAGTGCGCACACTAAGTCTCTGTGCACTTTCTGAAATCCACGCTGTGGTAAGGATGCACATCAAGCATTTTGCAGTCTTTCTAAAATCCTGTATGGTAGAGGTTACGAGTGGCGGCTTCGTGCCCTTTCTTTGAGTTGGTCAGGCCCTGTGTGATTAACATACGTATGGCTTAATCAGCATGTAATTACTGACTGTTCACAGATATCAGTGTGAATGCAGTCTATATAAAAGGCCATTATAATGTGAATATTGACTATATTGGGCAGCCATCAGTATGATTTGCATCTGTATGAATGATCGTCAGCATGTGATTACTAATGTATGAGCAGGAGAGCAGGAGAGCATCTGAATGTCAGGAAATCAGTATGTAATTAAGCATCACTCAAAAATTATTATTATGATCTGTTGAGACAGTTCCCTCAGCGAGCTCATGCAGAGCAAGCGGTAGCCCCTTGGTGACAGGCCAGGACCTAGTTACTATCCTAGGCGCTTGACCGTATCCCCTTAAAGGAATCTCTTCTTCTGATTCCAAGCCTTCAAGCTCTACCCTGGGTCTGGGACACCCGGCCCCTAACAGGTAAGTCTTTTGGGGTATGCAGCTCAGGCCTTTGGCAGAAGGGGATAATGTCACTAACAGCCATCGCAACGTCCCAGGGGCAACTCCCTTAGCTTGGTAGAGTTGGTACTTAGTGCTCGCCTTTGTGCTGGCATGCACGCCCCTCAGCATGGTGGCATGGGTATTCCATTCCCCAAAGCGACTCCTAGAGGATGCAGTTTTTAGTTCCCTCGCAAAGGGAACATCTCAGGTTACGTATGTAACCATTGTTCCCTGAGTAGGAAACGAGACACTGCATCCTCTAGGCTTTGTGCCAAGCTTCGGACGCAAGCTTCAGATGAAGAAGTGGATGACGTATTCTCCCGGCACCCCTTTATACAGTGGTCGCGCCGGTAGTGACGTCATAGACTGTCGCAGGCCAATATGTTGTGGTTTTTGTATGTATGCTTCAGACACGGGTCACGCTGATGGCGTTCCCCAAAGCGACCCCTAGAGGACGCAGTGTCTCGTGCCCTACTCAGGGAAACATGGTTACATACGTAACCTGAGACGTTATTATTACATCAACTACCCTCACCAAACCGAATTTTGGAAGTTATGATTTTGTGTTCCTTTATAGTACGTTTCAAGTATGGCATGATAGTACATGAATTATCTATTAATGTAGAATATTGAATATAATGCTCTACAACAATGAATTACCTGCCAAGTACCCATAGACTTCAACCTCACAAAGCGCAAGAATCTTCCAGTCTCCAGTAATATGAATAATCACGTAACGTCCATCCATCCCATCACATGAGTAGCTGTAGGACTCACCTGCGGGAATAGCAGGAATAACAGCACATCTACAGACAGAGAAACACATGAAGGATATAAAAAATACTGTCATATCTGCATTAATCCTTCACATTTGTCCTTGATGTCTCACACTCTTTCAACCTCAAGTTTCTCACATGGGATTGTTGGTGCCGTTGTTCTCCAATAAGTTTCCGATGCGAATCTCCGCTCCATTTATTTGTTCTGCACAGCAGTCTTTTCTATTACTGACGACCACTTTACTAACTCGGTAGACATCATGCAGATCTAGCCTCCACCATGGGTCTTTCTCATTAAGGGTTGAGGAGCATCCCGTATACAACTGCTGGAGACCTCGATTACCATCAATGGCCTTTTCAGCAAACCAGTCCACAGATGTTGACGACTGTATAGTGGCTCCTCCTACTGCCCGATTTCCTGGAAAATTAATAAAAACCTGTTGTGACCCATGTTTATGCACAGTTCAAATAAAATTTGAGACAGTGGAGGAGATTATGGTGAAGCATGTCATTTCTGCACCAACTAACCTACTGTCACCAAACGGAATTACAAACAGAATGACTTTTTGTCTAACAACGTCCTTCACAACTATATACAAAATAATTAGACACCCCTAGTAATTCATTACATCGTTAGTACCAACAACCTGGTGGAAATATAACCAATATCTTCAATAACACCCATATGGAATAAAAAGAAAGTTGACTGTTGATTTGTCTGACAGATGTGGACTGTTTAACATGATAAATTAACAGAATTTTTTTAATTTCCACATTAATATTTTCCCCACTTTGTAGCTTTATTTAGTTCTAGATGTTCGCAGATCTTCCCATTATAAGAAAAGAAAAAGAATGCATACACAATGTAAATAAGAGATTAATTGTGTAGTTTTCACGTGAGTAATCTCGGTCAGTTGCACTATAAGGGAAGTGCCCTTTGCTCAATTTCTCTCCTTTGCTCAATTTCTCTCTATAATCCGTTCACAGTTTGAAAAACGTTTTGTTTGTCTAAGAGGGCCAAACGTCCATACTCAGGGTTTTTCCTGGCTCAAAATGAGGCGGAGGTGGTACCATCCTGATCATGTGCACACAATGTACCTATCCTTTAACGGGCTGAAACAAACACTTGTTTTCACGCAACATATTATTGGTTATAATAATTATAATAAGAAAATGACAATTATAAAGTTATATTTTACAAAAACAAACCTGTTGAACATTAAATTCAATGCAACATACCAAATAAAAGGGTGCCCTTTTGAAGTATGTGAACATAAACATAACAATAGGTTGTTTAAGACTTCAAGAAATTGAAAATTGTCAACCCAGTGTTTTTTTAAATCCCTATTTTAAAATCCCCTTTCTCAAATCAAGCTGTTCTGAGATTCCTGTCAGAATGACGCAAAAACATCTACATAAATACAGTGCCTTGCGGAAGTATTCATACCCCTTCATTTTTTTCATGTTTTGTTATGTTGCTGCTTAAGGTAACTGCTTTAAATTAGTTTATTTTTCTACATCAGTCTACACTCCATACACCATATTGACGAAGCAAAAACAGAATTGTCACAACTTTGTAAATTAATTAAAAATAAAAAACTGAAATAGGTACATTGCATAAGTATTCATACCCTTAACTATATATTTAGCTGAAGCACCTTTACAGCCTCAAGTCTTTTTGTATGATGCGATAAGCTTTGCTCATCGGCATTTGCCAATTATCTGCTTTTCTTCTCCTCACCTCTTCACCTCTCAAGCTCTGTCAGGTTGGATGGGGCAGATGCACATTTTCAGGTTTCTCCAGAAATAATTGATTGGTTTCAGGCTCAGGCTCTGGCTGGGCCACTCAAGGACATTCACAGACTTGTCTATAAGCCACTCTTGCTGTGTGTTTAGGGTCATTGTCCTGTTGGAAGGTAAAGCTTCTGCCCAGTCTGAGGTTCTGAATGCTCTGGACTGGGTTTTCATTAAGGCTATCTCTATATTTTGGTGCATTGAGCTTTTCTTCTACTCTGACGAGTCCCTCAGTCCCTGCTGCTGAAAAACAGCCCCATAGTATGAGACTGCTACCAGCACACTTTACTTTTGGGTTGGTACTCTGCAGGTGATGAGCAGAGCTGGTTCCCTTCAAACATGATGCTTAGAATTGAGGTTCATCACACCAGAGAATCTTGTTTCTCAGAGTCTGAGGGTCCTTTAGGTGCTGTTTTGTCAATTCTAATTGTGTTTTCATGTGTCTTCACTGAGGAGAGGATTGAGTTTGGCCACACCGCCATAAAGCCCAGATCGGTGGAGTGTTGCAGTGATGTTTGTCCTTCTGTAGGTTTCTCCCATCTCCACATATGATCATGGAGCTCAACTAGAGTGACCATCAGGTTCTTGGTCACCACTCTAACCAAAGCCCTTCTCCATCAATTGCTCAGTTTGGCCAGCTCTAAGAAGAATCCTGGTTGTTTCAAACTTCTTCCATTAAGGGTAACAGAGACTACATGCTTCTTTTACCCTTCAATTAATTTTTTTCTGAACTCTTCCCCAGATGTGTGGCTTGACGCAAACATGTTTCTGAGCTCTACAGACAGTTCTTTTGACCCCAGGGCTTGGTTTTTGCTCTGAAATGCATTATCAGCTTTTGGACCTTTTATTAAGATGTGTGTGCCTTTCCAAATCATACCCATTGAATTGAATTTGCGACAGGTTAACTTCACTCAAAGTCTAGTAACACCTACAAGCAATATTAATGCTCCTGAGCTAAATTCCAACTGTCCCAGATAAGTGTATGATTACTTATGCAATGGAATCATTTAAGTTTTTAAGCAACATAAAACGTGAAAAAAATTAAGGGGTATTAATAATTTCACAAGGCACTCTACATCTACAGTGCCCTCCACTAATATTGGCACCCTTGGTAAATATGACCAAAGGCGGCTGTGAAAATAAATCTGCATTGTTTATCCTTTTTATCTTTCATTCAAAAAATTCACAAAATTCCAACCTATCATTGAAGTAAAACAATTGAAAGTGGGGAGAAAATCTCATTGTGAAATAAACGCTTTCACTATTTCATGTTGTTATTGGCACCCAATTATTGCAATGTCCTTTTCCCAGCACAACAGCTCTGAGTTTTCTCCTATAATGCCTGAAGAGTTTGGAGAACACCTGATAAGAGATCAGAGACCATTTTCTTCATACAGAATCTCTCCAGATCCTTCAGATTCACAGCTCCATGACGGTGCTTCTTCTCTTCAGTTCACCTCACTCATTTTCTACAGGGTTCAGGTCAGAGGACAGAGACAGCAATGGTAAAAGATTCATTTTGTGCTCAGTGACCCATTTTTGTGTTTATTTTGATGTTTGTTTTGGATTGTTGTCCTGGTGGAAGATCCAAACACGGCCCATTATAGGATTTCTAACAGAGATAGTCAGATTTAGATTTTTTATCTGTTGGTATTTGATAGAATCCATGATGCCATGCATCTGAACAAGATGTTCAGGACCTCTGGCAGAAAAACAGGCCCACAACATTAAAGATCCAGCAGTATATTTAACCGTGGACATGGGGTACTTTTTTATCCCTGTTTGTACTAAACTCATCTGGTGGGTTTGCTGCCAAAAAGCTATTTTTTCAGTTTCATCTGACCATAGAAGCCAGTGCCATTTGAAGTTCCAGTCGTGTCTGACAACTGAATATGCTGGAGTTTGTTTTTGGATTAGTTAGGAAAATTTTCCTTGAAACCCTCCCGAACAACATGTGGTGATACAGGGGATGTTTGATTTTTTTTTTTTAGGTTTCTGACCCCAAGACTCAACTAATCTCTACAATTCTCCAGCTGTGATCCTTGGAGTCTTTGGCCACTCAAACTCTCCTCCTCACTGTGCATTAGGACGATATAGACACACGTCCTCTTCCAGGCAATTTTATTCATCATTAGTTGATTGGAACCTCTTAATTATTACCCTGATGGTGGAAATGGGGATTTTCAATGTTTTAACTCTTTTCTTACAACCACTTTCTATTTTGTGATGCTCAACAATCTTGTTCTTCACATCAGAAATATATATATTTTTTTCTCATTGTGATGGATGATAAAGGGAATTTGGCCTTTGTGTTCCTAATATTTATAATCCTGTGGAACAGAAAGTCATGGCTGGACAATTTCATGCTCCTAGTCACACTGGTGTGCTAAAAAATTTAAATATGAATGGGAATATACTTCAGAGATACTTTACTCATAAGAATTTCTAGGGGCGCCAATAATTGTGGCCAACATTCATTGGCGAAAAACATTTATTTCATCATGAGATTTTCTCCCCACTTTCAATTGTTTTACTTCAATGATAGGTTAGAATTTTGTGAATTTATTGAGTGAAAGATCAAAAGGATAAACAATGCAGATTTATTTTCACAGCCGCCTTTGCTCATATTTATCAAGGGTGCCAATATTAGTGGAGGGCACTGTATGTTCGCGCGATTCATTTGTAATCCAGCTTCATCTACAGAAGAAGTGAGTATAAGGTTTTTTTTATGAATCTTTGCAAATCGCCTTCCCTAATAACGTGCTGGTTAGCCAGTTTCACGGCTGAAGTTTACAGTCTGCTTGTCATCCCACTGAAGAGAGGGGCGGTGTCAGCAGAGCTCATTAGCATTAAAGCAACATGGAATAGAATGGCTTGATGAAAACAGAGTTGATTTTGACACGGTAAAGAAGGTGTTTTTTACACTACCATTGAGAAATTTCAACCAACGTATGTTATAGACTTTTCATTAAGACCCTAAAGAATCATATCAACTTGTGGAAAATGGGCATCCAATGACGCCTTTAAGTATTTAAATAATCAACCTATCGTAATCCCCGCCCCCTTAGTTACTGTTGCTCCCTCGGACAAACAAACGAAGTTCCTCACTGTCTTACAATGACAGCTGCAGTGTGAAAACCTTGTCCCACAATGTTTTTGGACAATTGTGGACACAGAAGTCCACCAAATGGGAATTAAAATTTCCAAAAAGTGATTTATAAAATATTTAAAAATAAATACGGTGGGTAACTCGAAGCGAGGGTTTACAGATCACAATGCAAGTGGGAGAAGTCTCATATTACGGTCGGTCATCACGATCGCAGATGACAACATGCAGGATCAACACTTTTTATGTATCGCAGGGTACGATTAAATTAATGTACATTTAACCAGTTTAATATGGAGAGGCAGTGAAATGTAGACCTTTGTTTATGTGTTTTTGCCCTACACTGTACAAGACGCGAGAACAGTCCGCTATTTAGGTTTGTACATTAGCATGGACTCACTAACTTCAGCGTTAGCTAGTTGTAGCTAGAGATACCTTGCTAAAGCACAAGATAACATTAACGTTCTGCTTGAGCAGATGAAAATTGTAACTTAATGAGTGTATGACAACCAGAAAATGAATGTTTTTGTCTTCATTTGGATTGAGGTTGAATACTTAGGGACATTTTGCTCTGTTTTGTTTGGATTCAGGAAATGTAATAAAATAAAATAAATTACAGGTGCATCTCAATAAATTATAATGTCGTGGAAAAGTTCATTTATTTCAGTAATTCAACTCAAATTGTGAAACTCGTGTATTAAATAAATTCAATGCACACAGACTGAAGTAGTTTAAGTCTTTGGTTCTTTGAATTGTGATGATTTAGGCTCACATTTAACAAAAACCCACCAATTCACTATCTCAACAAATTAGAATACTTCATAAGACCAATAAAAAAAACATGTTTAGTGAATTGTTGGCCTTCTGGAAAGTATGTTAATTTACTGTATATGTACTCAATACTTGGTAGGGGCTCCTTATGCTTTAATTACTGCCTCAATTCGGCGTGGCATGGAGGTGATCAGTTTGTGGCACTGCTGAGGTGGTATGGAAGCCCAGGTTTCTTTGACAGCGGCCTTCAGAGAATCTATGGGGTTCAGGTCAGGCGAGTTTGCTGGCCAATCAAGCACAGTAACACCATGGTCATTGAACCAGCTTTTGGTACCTTTGGCAGTGTGGGCAGGTGCCAAGTCCTGCTGGAAAATGAAATCAGCATCTCCATAAAGCTTGTCAGCAGAAGGAAGCATGAAGTGCTCTAAAAATTTCCTGGTAGATGGCTGTGTTGACTGTGGACTTCAGAAAACACAGTGGACCAACACCAGCAGATGACATGGCAGCCCAAATCATCACTGACTGTGGAAACTTCACACTGGACTTCAAGCAACATGGATTCTGTGCCTCTCCACTCTTCCTCCAGACTCTGGGACCTTGAAATTAAGATTTACTTTCATCTGAAAAGAGGACTTTGGACCACCGAGCAACAGTCCAGTTATTTTTCTCCACAGCCCAGGTAAGACGCTTCTGACGTTGTCTCTGGTTCAGAAGTGGCTTGGTAGCCCTTTTCCTGAAGACGTCTGAGCATGGTGACTCTTGATGCACTGACTCCAGCTTCAGTTCACTCCTTGTGAAGCTCTCCCAAGTGTTTGAATCAGCTTTGCTTGACTGTATTCTCAAGCTTGCTGTCATCCCTGATGCTTGTGCACCTTTTCCTACCCAAATTCCTTCCAGTCAACTTTGCATTTAATATGCTTTGAAACAGCACTCTGTAAACAGCCACACCTTTCAGTAATGACCCTCTGTGACTTACCCTCTTTGTGGAGGGCGTCAGTGTTTGTCTTCTGGATCATTGCCAAGTCAGCAGTCTTCCCCATTATTGTGGTTTCAAAGAAAAAGAGATACCCAGAATTTATTCTGTATGGATGGTCATTTATTGAAACTCAAATGTAAATATTATAAAATTGTGAGATACTGATTTTTGACTTTCATGAGCTGTAAGCTCTAATCATCAAAATTAAAACAAAAAACTTTTGAAATGTTTTACTTTACATGTAATGAATCTAAAATATATGAAAGTTTCACTTTTTGAAATAACTTACAAGAAGAAATTAACTTTTTCACGACATTCTAATTTATTGAGATGCACCTGTATATTGCTCATCCTCTCAGGATACCTGAAATCAGTGTTACAAGTACCCTAGGCACAACGTTTTTGCATTTTTTGTAACATAAACACCATCAAACCGATGCGAGCTTCGGATCTTCCAGTGTTTCTCTATGGCGCTGAAACCTAAAGATGTCCGAGTTCCGCTCTCCATGCAATTGATACTCGACTGCCATTGGCTCATCTGCGTTCGAGGGGAGGGGCTTACCGATAGGTCAATTAACCCTTCTAGGCTGTTGGTGTCTGGGCTTATTTGTTTTTGTGACTTCCTGCACTTGCTATACCTCATAGTCAATTTGTAATAAATCCAAGAGCAAAACTTGGGGGGAAAAAACAGGGAGTGGAAATGGCAACTGAGCTAATGAGTGATCCTCTGCTGGCATCTACTGGTTTTACTGGTAATTTCACGTCATTTTCATCTTACAAATCTTTGTTTTCCACCACGAGACAATTTTTTTTTCATGTCATCTTCATGAATTAAATGTAAAAATAATAAATGTTTTAAAATATTTTTTGGGGGGGTGGGGGGGGGGGGGTTGCCTTTTTGGTCACCTTTTTCACCCATGATGAGTTTGCATCCCTGTTATATGCTCAAGCCCCACTTTTATCAGAATCATCTGTACATAAGACGCCAGTAAAGCATGAATACTGTCATACTGGTTTGGAAAGACATGAGCGTGATTTCTGGTGAACTATGAGTTTAAAGTAAGTTTCTAAAAAAGTATTTATTACATTCAATAAAGTGCTCTACAAAAACGAATTACCTGCCAAATACCCATAAGGGCTTTTCACACTGCGCTTAACCCCGGGTTATCGTCGTTCTAAACCCCGCTTTTAACCCCGGGTAAAGACACGTTTCACACCTGTAATTTGAAAGCGGTGTTAGCACCGCATTTTACCCGGGGTTATGAAACCCTGCTCCGGAGCAGGGTTAGCACCGCATTTCTAGTGTTAACCCCGCATTGCGGTGCTAAGTTTGTTCAGTGTGAAACAGAGCGGTGTTTGCTTGTTGCTGCTGGACGCTTGGCAACAGACAGCCAATCAGAAATGAGCAGCGAAACGCGCGTCGTGTAAACTGCAGCCGGTGAGAAGAAATATCAAAAGACGGAAAGCGTGTGAACTTGGAGTGAATAGGAGACGGTATTAATCTTAAGCTACTGAACAAGTAAACACTAACGTTAGTCTCTCCACACTTAAAAGAAATTCAAAGAAATATTCACATACTTTGCTCCTTGTTTTCTTTCTTTTGTACTTGTCTTTATGCCTCTCATGAGTCCGTTCACATGATGTCGCGCCTAAAACGCGTTTAAAACGCTAAGCGCGGCGCTTTCTCCTTCTTTCCAAAGCGCTCTGTAGCTTGCGCTCCCATTGCGTCTGCCGTTGCTAAGCAACCATGACCCGCGCTCTTCATGAAGACGCAGAAGTTTCAGCAAAGGATAAATGGATTTCCAGCACTAAATCGCTTGCAGTAGCTCTGCTACTAAATGTATTTAAAAATGGCTATCCCTGCCTGTACAGCTATGATCAGCTGTTCCTCAGTCTTCGCTGATCTAAAGACAAAAGAGGAGACGTTGTTTTTAATAACTGACCAGACGCGGGAGAAGCCGTGTTAACAGATTGCCTGCTGTTCGTCCAATCAGTGACAGTGACACCGCAAATATGCAAATAAGAACGTTAACCCGGGGTTTGGGAATGTACAGTGTGAAACCTCTGTTAATGAATACCCAGGGTTAACAGTTAACCCCAGGTATAGAATGAGCAGTGTGAAACGTGATTACAGATAACCCAGGATTGCATTTATCCGGGGTTTAGGATGACCCAGGGTTAACAATTTCAAGTGTGAAAAGCCCTATAGACTCCAGCTTCAACAATACTAAGAATCTTCCGTTTTCCAGGAATATGAACAACCATATAACGACCCTCCATCCCACCGCATGAGAAAGTGGCCGTGGCACCGGCTGCAAGAGTAGAAATTACACCACATCTACAGACAGAAAGTTCATCTGTTATCTGTTTCTGTTCATTCTTCACTTCAGCAAAAGAAATCAAATCAAAAGAAAGAATTTCTCACATGGTGTTGCTGTAAATGTCAAGAAAGTTCCCAATACGAATCACCGCTCCGTTAATCCTAAGAGAATTGGTCGGTCTATTAGTGATGGTCACTCTGTTCACTTTGTACACTTTCAGTAGTTCCACTCTCCACCATGGGTTGGTCTCTTCGTTAGTGTGTGTCCAAGTGGTCAATCCATCAACAGCCTTTTCAGGACCAGATCCAGGGAAAGTTGATGACTGACTAGTTTTGCCCCATAGTGCTGCATTCTCTGGAAGAAATTCATGGATAAAGGCCAATAAGAAGTCGTCTACTACTGCAGAAGACCTTTACCAAACTAATCTTTCTTACTCATCATCAGCAACACGTCCACCACAGGGTCAGAAATGAAGGGTTAAGGGTGCAAAACAGTGACCGATATTTAAAGCACAAGGGTAAAAGGATGATAGCGAACATCTTTTTTATTATTTTGGATATCCAACATTTGTTACTCAGTATAATTCTAATATTGGCCTATATATCTTGATGGGCTTGGTATGTTCTATTATTCAAAAGCAGTATAATCTGACATAAATTTGGTAACACTTTACATTAAGGTTCCATTTATAAATGGTTTATAAAGGTGTTCATAAATGAATAATAACTCACTTACAAATGCATTATAAATCATTGATAAGCAGTCATAAATGCATGAATAAAAGGGTGTTTTTGATGCAATGCCTGCCAAATAGTGAGCCATTTTTAACTCATGTTATAAATGCTTAACAAATATATTTATTAATACTTATTTCACTCAAAACCAGATTTCCTGATTGATTTCATGATGAAATTTACTATTATAGCAAGGATGTTGTATTTTTGGTTTTCTCATATATATCTGATGACTCGTGTCATTTTTCTTACAATGTTTCTTATCAGAATCTACTCTGTACCTTACCCATGATTCTCCGCAAAAGTTCATGATGCCTATCCACAGCAATGATTAGAAATTGATGTATTTTGTTTATCAAGATGAAATTATCATCTTGATTTTTATTTAGGGTAAAAATCATAAAAGCACAACCATGACTTGATGAGATATTAATCTAAAAAAATTAATTCCAATATAACCTGTGAACCTTGATGCAATGAACCATTTATTAATGATTTATAAACATTAATAACTTGTGAAAGTGTACCTTAATGTAAAGTGAACATCTGTGAACCATTTATTAATGATTTATGAATGTGAATGACCTGTGAAAGTGAACCTTAATGTAAATTGAACACCTGTGAACCATTTATTAATGCGGTATGAACATCATTAACTTGTTAAAGTGAACTTTAAAGTAAAGTGGACACACTAATCATGTATTAATTATTAATGCACACACAAAATAGTTTTTTTTCTCAGTTAAATGTATTTTATTATTGATGCACTATATCAGTAAACAAAACTACTTAAACAACATTACTGAGCATAACTGCACATGCAAAATGGCTTATACAAATGAACTCACATTAAACAATGTGAAACACAATAAAGTATTCCATCAAATTATAACTAGCATCAAAAACATACATATTTTTATTTTATCTAACAGTTCTGAAATAATAATTAAATCAATGACTGAAAGCAATTACAGAACATTATATTAATAAACAATCAGTGTTTGTGTATTTTTTATATCATGATAAAGCCCACTGTAACTTCACACACACACACACACACACTATATAAACCATGTATTTGTTCATCCACACTCGCAGTAACGTTGCCTGTGTGCGAGCGAACCGTCCGCGGAGCGCCAGCGTGGTTATTTTTACGGTAACTAATTAATTCAACTAACAAAACGATTACACAGATAAACACTTGAAATGTAAACACTTTGAGATTAAAATTTCGCTTCAGAGCACATTGGAACAATCCTAACAGAGTGACTTCTTCATCTTTGAAAACATGACTTTACATCGGATGCTCGTTAGCACCAACTAGAGGCTTTGGTGACACACAGGCAACTACAGATAGACAGGCTTTGGTGATGTGATCCTTTTTTATTTCCAAAATGTAACAGTGCATAACAAAATAATTAACAAATAAAAAAATAAAAGAGGGAAAGAAAATAATCACAAATTTGCACACCAGAAAGGATCAGAAATTGTTTAACAGCATTATCACAGATTTCTAATGTTGTTTCTATATATTATTATAATATGTAATATATAATATATTTTTTATAATGTCATGTTTAGGTTTGTGTTTGTTTGCTTAGTGATTCTTTTTCATATTATTGCCTAATGATAATAACCTGCCCAACTCAATCAGAGCAGCTGACACACTCTTCCATTTTTATTTGACCCTCTAACTCTAGCACTCTATATTCTAATTCTATTCTAAAAAAACGTGTTCCCTTTTAGATTTGCACTTTATTCTTTTACTGTTTGTTTTCTTAAAAAAACAGCTTTTCTAGTCTTTTTGTATTCTATGTTTTATTTTTATTTATTATACAGGTCCGTCCGCTCCGCCCTGGGGGGCTCCATCAACAGGTCCGTCTGCTCCGCCCTGGTGGGCTCCGGGTCCGTCTGCTCCGCCCTGGTGGGCTCCGGGTCCGTCTGCTCCGCCCTGGTGGGCTCCAATGCAAAAACCTGGCCCTCCGTCCCTCCCCCTGTTCCGCCTCCGCTCCAGGCCTCTAACACTAGCTTGTTCTATTATTTTTCTATTCTATCTGTTTTCTTTTTATTTTATATATAATAATAAAAAACTTGCTACGTGTACTACGTTAAGCTAACTGAGACTTGTTATAGCACTTGCATTTCATTGCTCTTTTGTTGATTTTGATTGCTTCCATTGTCCTCATTTATAAGTCGCTTTGGATAAAAGCATCTGCTAAATGACTAAATGTAAATGTATATGTATTTCATTCTGTTGTATTTTGTTCCTTTCTCCTTTGGTCTGTTGTAGTCCTAGAGTGTAGTGTAGTAGACTCTATATTCTAATTCTATTCTAAAAAAAACGTTTTAGTCTTTGGTTGTCTGATTTCATTTTTATGTTCTATTATTTTTCTATTCTATCTGTTTTCTTTTTATTTTATAATAATAATAAAAAACTTGATGGTTTGTTCTCCTACATTTCCCTGAGTTCAGTAATCTTCTTATTTTGTTCCTTTCTCCTTTGGTCTGTTGTATAAAAATAGTAGGTACTGCTGCATGTGAATCCTTCTTCCTCATGGGGGATAAAGGGATAAAGTCTTGGATGGGGATAAAAACTTGTATAAATAGGCCAAATACACACTGGAAAAGGAGATCAGAGTGGCAAAGAGGAATTATTCTGGCAAGCAAGTTCAAGTGCAAGTTCAAGATTTATTTGTCACATACACAATTATACAGAGAGTATTAACCAGCAGTGAAATGTGAGTCAGGTCCACTCCATGGACAGTGCAAATATTATAGAATACAACACAAAGAAGTATACATAAATTGAAATGAATAAAAAAGATATAAAGAACAAAATATAAGATAATGTGCATGATAGTATACTGTAGACTTAAATATTAAGATAAGATAAGCATAACTGTACAAGAGAGAAATGTGCAAATAGGTTGTACATGGTTGACATGTAGCAGCAATTTAAAAAAAAAAAAAAAAAAAAAAAGATACCAAAACACAGAAAGTGATGTGTGCAAATGACACTGTCAGTATGAGGTAGAGAATAATGAGTGTGAGTATCTTACTGATTGTGAGTGATTAATAAGTGAAGTCATGGTGATGTTGAGAGGCTGAGTTTGAGTTCAGAAGTCTGATGGCCTGGGGAAAGAAACTCCTAAGTCTCTCAGTTTTTGCCATCAGGCAGCGAAAGTGCTTACCAGATGGCAGCAGAGTGAAAAGACAGTTACCGGGGTGATTTGAGTCTTTGATAATTTTGACAGCTCTGCTTCTGCAGCGTTTGAGGTAGATGTCCTGCAGAGAGGAGAGCAGACCCAGAGATGTGCTCAGCTAAGCGCACAACTCTCTGCAAGGCCTTGCAGTCTTGACTGGAGGTGTTTCCATAGCACACAGAGATACACTGAGTCAATACACTTTCTATGGTCCCTGAATAGAAAGTTTTCAGGATTGTTGGTGAGACCCTGAATTTCCTCAGCTGTCGCAGATGGTACAGTCTTTGCCTGGCTCTCTTAACCTGTGTTTGAATGTGTGTAGTCCAAGTCAGGTCCTCGGAGATGTTTACACCGAGGTACTTGAAGCTGCTTACTCTCTCCACAGGGGTCCCACTGATCATAAGAGGATTGTAGGGCAGCAGGTGTCTCTTTCTGAAGTCCACAATCAGCTCTTTAGTTTTGCTCACATTCAGAGAGAGACAGTTGTCCTGGCACCATGATGTGAGTCTCTCTACCTCACCCAAGTATGCGGTCTCATCATTGTTGGAAATGAGGCCAAGAACCAAAGTATCATCAGCAAATTTGATAATAGATGTGGATCTGTGCGAGGACACGCAGTCATGTGTGTAGAGAGAGTAGAGCAGGGGACTCAGGACACAACCCTGCGGGGCTCCTACGTTCAGGGTGATGGAGTTTGAGGTGAACTGGCCTACCTTCACCACTTGAGGTCTGCCGGTGAGGAAATCTTGAATCCAGTCGCAGAGTGAAGTGTTTAGGCCGAGGCCTGTGAGTTTAGAAGTCAGCTTGATGGGGACTATAGTGTTGAAAGCTGAGCTATAGTCTATGAATAGCAGCCTTGCATAGTTCCCATTGCTGCTGTCAATGTGTGTGAGGGAGGAGTGGAGTATGTGAGAGATGGCATCATCAGTTGATCTATTGGGACGATAGGCAAACTGAAGAGGGTCCAAAGTAACAGGGATGGAGGAGCTAATGTGGCTCTTAACAAGTCTCTCAAAAACCTTCATGACTATTGATGAGAGGGCCACTGGTCGATAGTCATTCAGGCAAGAGGGTTTATTGTTCTTAGGCACAGGGATGATGATGGATTTTTTAAAGGAGGTGGGAACTACAGAGGTAGCAAGGGACTCATTGAAGATAGAAGTGAACAAACCAGCAAGCTGATCAGCGCAGGACCTCAGAACACGGCCAGTAATCCCGTCAGGTCCGGCAGCTTTCCTGATGTTCACTCTCTTTAGTGCCCTGCGAACCTCGCCCTCCGACACGGTGATCACATGATTCTCGCTTCTCTGCCTGCTGCTTACTGACGCGCTGCTCGGCAGAGTCGCGCTGCCGCCATTGCATTCAAAGCGGCCGTAAAAGGTGTTTAATTCATCGGCCAGCAACGGATCTGCTCTCACCTCTGCAGAAGATTTGTTTCCAAAGGCACAGATGGTCCTTAGTCCCTGCCACATGCATCGAGGGTCATTGAGCTGAAAATGAGACTCAATTCTCTCACTGTATCTGAATTTGGCGGCTCTTACTGCCCGTCGGAGAGCATAACACGATGCTTTAAACTCACTCATATTCCCAGACGTTGTATGCGGCAGTACATTTGATAGCCGCATCACGGATTGTTCTGTCCACCTACGGTTTCTGATTTGGGAAGGTCCTTACAGTTATCGTTTCTGTAGCTTGCTCGGTTAACGTATTTACAAAGCTCACTGCTACATCCGTGAACTCGCTGACGTCAGATGAACTTGCCCGGAACATGTCCCAGTTGACGTCATCAAGAGCCGCCTGTAGCATAGCTTCTGAGTGGGAGGACCAACGCGTCACTTCCCTCTTCACCGGGGGTTCCTGTGCGAGCCTTTGTTTATATTCCGGTGTGAGGAAAATGGTGGCATGGTCCGATTTGCCAAAAGCCGGTAGTGAGCAGGCTTTGTAGGCATTCTTAAACTGAGAGTAGCAATGATCCAGTGTATTCGGTCCTCTGGTTGGACAGGATACATGTTGGTGAAAGTTCGGCATGACCTGCCTGAGGTTGGCTTTGTTAAAATCCCCCACTATGATAAAGGCAGCGTCAGGATGTTTGTTAATGTAGCCGCTGAGCACATCGTGAAGTTTAGACAAAGCCAAGCCGGTGTCCGCCTGTGGTGGAATGTAAGCAGCAGTAACGATGACTGCTGAGAACTCACGGGGTAGATAGAATGGGCGGCAAATAATGGATAGATGTTCCAGATGAGGCGAGCAGGAACGCGACAGAGAGGAGATATTCCTGGGGTCACACCATTTCTTGTTAATCATGAAACACACCCCTCCACCTTTGGATTTACCGGCCTCGGCTGTTCTGTCCATCCGTAAAACAGAAATGTTGTCAGACGGCGTTACAGCAGTGTCCGGAACCGAGGGCGTGAGCCTTGTTTCAGTCAAGCAGATGATGTTACAGTCCCTTATGTCCCGTTGGAAACTTATCCTGGCTCTAAGATCGTCCATCTTATTCTCCAAGGATTGGACATTAGCGAGCAGAATGCTCAGTAAAGGAGGACTGTGAGCCCTTTTCCTCAATCTGTTGCAGATTCCAGCGCTTTTTCCACAGTGTTTCTTGTTCCGTCTCCTGTGGCCTTTGTTTTCCGCGTTCCGAAGAATCTCAAGAGGCCACGATGGATTCGGATTTGGTGATAAAGTGTCCTGAACCAGGTTAGTGAAGCGGTTTCCAATGTCCAGAAGTGTACTTTTGTCGTAGGTGATCAGTGCAGACGTTATGTGTGTAAAAAGAGAAGTCAAAAGTAAGTAAAAAAGTAAATAAAAGCACAGTCTTAGCGGAGCGACCTGGACGGCATCCGTGCATAGCAGCAAGGAACAAGTAGTAGCTTGGTCAGCTAAGGAACAAATTCTCTTCCAGTGATTCTGCTTCAGTGTGGAAAGATATGAAAGACTTTACAAATTACAAGACACCATCCCCCAGCACTGTGGAGAATCAACAACTAGCAGAAGATTTGAATGACTTTTGCTGTAGGTTTGAAAAAACACCCCACACCCGCCCTGAACACCTCTCCACACAACCATTACATTTACATTTACATTTAGTAATTTGGCAGATGCTTTTATCCAAAGCGACTTACAATTGGGGAATACATAAAGCGATTCATCTTGAAGAGGCAATCAGACAGAGGAAGTGCTCGTAACACCAAGTCTCAGTCATTGTTCAAATAAGTACAAGCTAGCAAGGGAAGGAGAGAAAGATAAAGGGAAAGTTTTTTTTTAGAACAAGTTTAGGATGAAGTCAAGTAGTGCCGAAAGAGATGAGTTTTCAGTTGTTGCTTGAAGATTGACAGGGATCCAGCATTCCGGATAGGGGTGGGAAAAGTATTCCACCATCCAGGAATGGTGAATGAGAATGTTCTGGAGAGTGATTTTGAGCCTCTCTGTGATGGTACCACAAGGCGTCGCTCACTAGCAGATCTCAGACTTCTGGAGGGGATGTTGATTCGTAATAGTGAGTGGAAGTAGGAGGGTGTTGAGCCTGTGGTCGTTCTGTATGCAAGCATCAGTGTCTTGAACTTGATGCGAGCTGCCACTGGTAGCCAGTGCAATGAGATGAAGAGAGGTGTAACATGGGTTCTTTTGGGCTCATTGAAGACCAGTCGTGCCGCTGCATTCTGAATCATTTGTAGAGGTTTGATTGTGTTTGATGGAAGTCCAGCCAGAAGATCATTGCAGTAGTCCAGCCTAGAAACGACAAGGGCCTGGACAAGAAGTTGTGCAGCATGCTCTGTCAGAAAGGGCCTGATTTTCCTGACCTGCAAGATCGAGCAGTCTTTGCAATGTGCTCTTTGAAGGTCAGCTGGTCATCAAAGATTACACCAAGATTTCTGACTGAAGTTGATGGGGTAATTATTGATGTGCCTAACTGAATCGAGAAGTCATGCTGTAGAGTCGGAGTGGCAGGGACGACAAGAAGCTCAGTCTTTGCCAGGTTGAACTGTAGGTGATGTTCTTTCATCCATGCCGAGATGTCCGCCAGGCAGCCTGAGATCCGTGCAGCTACCGTTGGATCATCTGGTTGAAAAGAGAGATAGAGCTGTGTGTCATTAACACCTCCAGCAACCCCCCTCTCTCCCACACCTACACTTCAGATCAGTGAAGATGACGTGCGGCAGGTCTTCATAAAGAACAAAAGAAGGAAAGCACCAGGCCCAGACGGTGTGTCACCAGACTGCCTTAAAACTTGTGCTGATCAGCTGGCCCCCATCTTCACACAGATCTTCAACAGATCACTGGAGCTGTGCGACGTCCCCTCATGCTTCAAACGCTCCACCATCATCCCCGTCCCAAAGAAACCCAAAATCACTGGACTTAATGACTACAGACCTGTGGCTCTAACGTCTGTGGTTATGAAATCATTTTAAAGACTGGTTTTGGCTTATCTGAAGGCCTCCACTGGACCCTTACTGGACCCCCTGCATTTTGCCCACAGAGCAAACAGGTCTGTGGATGATGCAGTCAACATGGGACTGCACTTCATCCTGCAGCATCTGGAAAGACCAGGGACTTATGTGAGGATCCTGTTTGTAGACTTCAGCTCCGCTTTTAACACCATCATCCCGGACACCCTTCAGAATAAACTGACACAGCTCTCTGTACGCACCTCCATCTGTCAGTGGATCACCAGCTTCCTGACAGACAGGCAGCAGCTAGTGAGGCTGGGAAAATTCTCATTCAGCACCCGCACCACCAGCACTGGAGCCCCTCAGGGCTGCGTTCTCTCCTCAATGCTCTTCTCCCTCTACACGAATGACTGCACATCTAAAGACCCCTGTCAAGCTCCTGAAGTTTGCAGACGACACCACACTTATTGGCCTCATTCAGGATGGTGACGAATCTGCCTACAGACAGGAGGTCAAGGAGCTGGCTGTCTGGTGCAGTCTTAACAACCTGGAGCTTATGCTCAAAACAATGTGTAACGCTCAGCCTAGATAAGGCAGGCTACACAAATAAAATTATCCTGTTACCTCTTTAAGCAGGGTGTTCGAATGAATGCAGGTAAAATAAATAACCAACAGAACAAGGAATAAATGGCAACCCAGAGTGTATTGTACAAGAAAACACAGAAAAACATATATACAGTATGTACAAGTATGTATGCAAGTGAAAAAATCCATTGGTGTGTGTGCATGCGTGTGTGTATGCTTCGGTCTCACCGGTGAAACACTTTTAGTCCAGGAGCACGATAAGGAACAGCGCTGTTCTGTGACGAAGTCCCAGACAAAATAATTTCCACAAGGACGAAACTCAGAGTCACAATCAACAAAGAGCAGGATGCAAAGACGATCGATCGCTATAATCCACCTTGAGCACGAAGAACGTAGCTCCCGAACGACACTAACCCGGCTTTATCGGAAGTGCAAAATCAGCTGAGTAGGATGACGTCACAGGATTCCCCTGGCACTTCGCGAGCGAACTCTCGCGAGAAGAAAACAGAGTACACAACATTCGACAGGGCAATACAAACAAAGGGACAACGATAACAGCTGTGATATATCAATAATCAAATTAGCATATTGTCACCAGCTTTATAAATCTCTCCCTCTTATGTGGCCGTGCTACAAGTGGAGATGATCGTGGACTTCAGAAGAAACCCCCCTGCTCTCCCCCCACTGACCATCATGAACAGCACGGTGACTGCAGTGGAGTCATTCAGGTTCCTGGGCACCACCATCTCCCAGGACCTGAAGTGGGACAATCACATAGACTCCATTGTGAGAAAGGCCCAGCAGAGGTTGTACTTCCTTCGCCAGCTGAGGAAGTTCAACCTGCCACAGGAACTGCTGAAACAGTTCTACTCTGCCATCATTGAATCCGTCCTCTGCACTTCAATAACTGTCTGGTTCAGCTCAGCTACCAAATCTGACCTCAGAAGACAACGGAGTAGGGGTGACCTCTCACATCCAGCACACTCCCTCTTTGAACTGTTACCATCTGCTCGACGCTACAGAGCTCTTGAGCACCAGAACGACCAGACACAGGAACAGTTTCTTCCCCCAAGCAATCCATCTTATGAACACTTGATATTAAACGTGAAACACACAACACTATTATACAATTATTTATTCACCACACATACATAAATATATATTTTTTTTTATTCTTATTTGTATTTTTAATTTTTTTCCATTTCAAATTTGCACATGTCAGACCTGTACACACATGATTGTCTGTATTGCATAGTGTTTTTGCTATTTTGTGTAAACATACCTGGCCAATAAAGCTCATTCTGATTCTGATTCTCACTGCCCTTCACTACAATCTGAGACATATGTATATTTATTTATTAGACGTAGCATAGCATTGCATTTAATGCATTTATTATATTATATATTATATTCTTTCAGGATCACATCACCAAAGCCTGTGTATCTGTAGTTGCCTGTGTCACCAAAGCCTGTAGTTGGCGCTAGCGGGCATCCGATGTAAAGTCACGTTTTCAAAGAAGAAGAAGTCACGGATTGTTCCAACGTGCTCTGAAGCAAAATTTTAATCTCTCAAAGTGTTTATTAATTTTACAGGTCAGCAAACTGTGAGGTGACACTGCAGAATATATTTTTCAAGTGTTTATATGTGTAACAGCTTTATTTGTTGAATTAATTCTTTTTAACTTATATATATGTCCTCTGGGGGATATTATCAGGAAGCACAATGTTTATTTTCATCTGTATGCTGATGATACACAGTTGTACCTCCCACTGAAAGCTGTTGATTCCATCCAAGCATTGCTGGAATGTATCTCAGATATTAAAAAATGGTTATCAAATAATTTTCTGCAACTCAATGAGAACAAAACAGCAATGATTGTTTTTGGTCCCCAAAAAATGAGAATGAATATCATTGAGGAGCTGGGCATCCATTTTAATTATAGGTAATTTCCAAACTTAAATCGTTTTTGTCTTTTCAAGATTTGGAGAAGGTTCTTCATGCTTTTTTTACCTCACATTTAAATTACTGTAGTTCTTTGTACTCAGGTCTTCCTCAGTCATCGCTTTCACGCCTCCAGTTGGTACAAAATGCAGCTGCAAGGCTGCTGACTGGCAGGGCTCTTTGCAACCATTTTTTGAGAGTGTGCGAGTAAAAATATTACGTGGTCGCACTTGTGCGAGTGCATGGTCTGCGCTGCTCTTCATACAGTGCGCGCTGCCAGCCGTAGCACATTGTAGCAGGAGAAAGATTTCACTGATCACGTAAAGAGAGGCGCTTTCAGCGCGAGTGCTTTAGTAGAGCCTGGTTTACGCCCGTTTCACACCGCACGCGTAGAGGCAGTGCAGAGCGGGAGCAGCACGCGCCCATTGTGCTTTCACTCGCCATGTCAGCATGAGCGCGAAGGTGCGCGCAGCAGACAGGGAGCAACGGAGGATTTGGTTTTCAAACTAAAGTGAAAGACCACTTCTTAAACCAGAGAAGGTGAACATGTTGGTACTCTTGTAGAGAAAACATGCAAGTCCTGTTAGCGACAAGCCAGTTTAAGTTTGACTTTTCGTTTTGTTTTCCTTTTAAAAATCTTGTTATCTTTGCTGTTTACCTCACGTTACACTATGGGGGCTTTCCTTATTTTTTTATATTATTATTATTTGATTCCTCAGTGTTTGCTAAACATTCTGTAATCTATTATAATTAATCGGTATATAATACAGCATGTGATGTGTCCTATGCCATGCCTCGTCTTATTCGTTTTTGTTAATAAATATTATGTAAGCTAGTTTGTCATTGTAACTGTCACGCCCCTGGACTGTTTTGTTGTGTTTTTGCTCCCCATGTGCTCCCTGTGACCCAGTTTCTCCCCAGTCTGATTGTTGAATTGTTTCCAGGTGTGTCTCATCTTCCTCCCTGATTGTCCTGTGTATTTTAGGTCTTGTCCATTCAGTTAGTTTGTCGGTTATTGAATGTCTTCCCTGTGGTTCCTGTGTCTCCTGTGTCTCCTGTGTTCCATGTTGGATTAAAGCCTCACGTTTGTTGAACTCCACGTCTCCTCGTTCCGTGTTTCCGTGCTCCGTGTGTGCTGTGACAGAATAACCGACCTAAACTGTAACCTCGTTTTGTTTACCCTTTTTACTCAGTTTTTTGTTTCCGTTGTGTGTCCCCATGGATCCCCTCGTCCGGCCCGAATTCCTCCTCCTCCTGCTGGAGCAGGGGGACCGATCTCTCGAGGACCATACTAGACTGTTCCTGTTATTAGCTAACGCCACCAGCTACCCGGACGACGCGCTCTGCGCATTCTATGATGCTAGCCTGAACACCGCGTGCAGAGCGTTGTCGTCCGATGATGGTCCTCGAGAGGATTTCGCCGCCTTCGTGGAGTGGACTCTGGCGAGAAAAGGATCGCCCTTCACTGTCTGCCCCGAGGATGATCTCGCCAGATCCACTCCAGACCCAGAGCCCAGCCCACCATCTCCCCGCGGTACGGAGCATCAGCCCGAGCCCACCGATGACGGAGAGCCATTTCCCGCCGCGATCTGCGAGCCAGCGCAAAGCCAAGCGACTGAGCAGAGGATCGCCTTGGAAGTTGAGCCCAACACGTCAGATCAGGTGCGAGAGCCGGCGACAATGCCCACCATGAGGGAGCCAGCCGTGGACGGTGTGAGCGCAGAGTGGAGCTCCGCCCCCTGCATCACGGCTGAGGGTGAGCGGATTGTACATCTGGGACTGCTGGACATGGAGAGGGATCTAATTGACTGGGAGACTGAGCTGGAGTACGAGATGCCCCCTCTCCTCTCTCCGTCGTCCCCGCTGGTCCTGTCCAGCCCTGATGGGGCTTCAGATTCTCCAGTGCCAGCTCCTCGAAAATTCCCGCCCTCCCACCCGCTCCTGCCTCCTCCACCGCTGTCGTCTGGCAGCCCCTCTGCTCACCCTCAGCCCTCCATCAATGCGGTGCGAGCCCCACGGGACTGCCATCCTCCAGCGTCGCCGGGACTGGAGTTTCCCTCATCTCCGCCTCCAGCCTCCGAGGCCTGGACTCCGTCTCGGTCCGTAGACCCAGTGGCTCCACCTCGGCTCCTAGCTCCCTCGCCTCCACCGTCACCCATCGATCCACCAGCTCCACCGGGCTCCCTCGTCCCTCCGTCTCCGCCTTGGTCGGGCGTCGACCCGCCATCGCCTCAGGACTCCTCTCCTCTGGCTGCGCCTCGTCGCTCCGTCCCACCGGCTCCGTTGGGCTCCTTCCTCCCTTCAGCTCCACCTGGGTCCTCAGTCGCTCCGGTTCCGCCGCGGATCTCCGGAGCTCCGCCTTCGCCTTGGTCGCCAGAGCCCTCGGCTCCACCCTGGCCCCCCGGATCCTCGGCATCCCCCTGGCCTGTTGGCTCTCAGTCTCCGCCTCGGGCTCCTCCACCACCTGCTCCGCCACCGTGGATCATCATGGCTGTGGCCTGGGTCCAGGTGTGTGCCTCCTGCTCCGGGTCCCTCCTGTCTCTTCCTTGGCTCCTCCCTCCTTCGTCACCTCCCTGGTCTCTGTCAGCCGGCCCCCTCCTGGGTGTTCGTCCTCCTCCAGAGCCTCCACCTTGGTTCCCACCCGTTTCTCCCCCCCCCCCTCTGTTGTTCCACGGTGCGAGGACGCACCTTCCGGGAGGGGGGAGTAATGTCACGCCCCTGGACTGTTTTGTTGTGTTTTTGCTCCCCATGTGCTCCCTGTGACCCAGTTTCTCCCCAGTCTGATTGTTGAATTGTTTCCAGGTGTGTCTCATCTTCCTCCCTGATTGTCCTGTGTATTTTAGGTCTTGTCCATTCAGTTAGTTTGTCGGTTATTGAATGTCTTCCCTGTGGTTCCTGTGTCTCCTGTGTCTCCTGTGTTCCATGTTGGATTAAAGCCTCACGTTTGTTGAACTCCACGTCTCCTCGTTCCGTGTTTCCGTGCTCCGTGTGTGCTGTGACAGTAACCTACTGTTTTATTGTTGTTGTGCTTTTTAACTAAGAATAACAATGAATCCATCTTTTGTTTTAGTCTTAAAAAGTGAAAGGTGTATAGATATAAGCAAAACAGACAATTATCTTTTCTTGTAAAGCGTGACACCAAGATCGCAAATTTGAAAGTGAAAGTGAAAGCACACAAAAAGAGGAATTCCTGTCACAAAATTTAAATCACAAATAATACTGATTAAAAAAAACGGGTTGAATGTTGAACACTTTCGTTACCATATAACTATAAACTATGATAAAAGTTCATCAGCATGCATTGATTAATCAAATGTTGTATCAAAAAAAAAAAAATGCGACCAAATTATGTGCTTGTGCGACCAACTGAGAAAGTTAGTCGCACAAGTGCGACCAGTGGGAAGAATGAGTCTAGAGCCCTGGACTGGGGCAAAGAAATATGACCACGTCACTCCAATTATAGCCTCACTTCAACTGGCTTTCGGTCAATTTTAGAGTTCAGTTTAAGATTCTGTTGTTTGTCTTTAAAGCTCTTAACAATCAAGCTCAGTCTTATCTCAAAGTTCTTCTTATCCCTTTGTCATCTACCAGACATTTAAGATCCACTGACAGGGCTTTTTTATCTGTCCCTCATTCCCGTTTGAAAATCAAGGGTGACAGAGCCTTTTCAGTCAATGCCCCCCGTCTGTGGAACCAATTGCCTCTAGATTGCCGCCTTGCACCTTCCATTACCATTTTTAAATCGAGATTGAAAACGTATCTTTTTTTCCTTAGCATTTTAAACCTCACTTTATTGTTGTTTTATTTTTTATTGTTTTATTGGCTGTCTTGTTTGCTTCTTTTCTGTTTTTCTTTTCTCTTTTAATTTATTTTAATTTATTTTACATTGTTAAGCACTTTGGGTAGCTTTGCTATGTTTAAATGTGCTATATAAATAAAATTTACTTACTTACTTACTTACTAATTCGTTACCATACAAATAAATAACCACGCCGGTGCTCCCGTGGACGGTAACGTTACTGCGAGTGTGGATGAACAAATACTGAAATTACAGTGGGCTTAATCATGATAGCAAAAAGTAATTACTGATTGCTTATTAATACAATAATGTTCTGTAACGATGCTTTCAGTCATTGATTTAATTATTTTCTCAAAACTGTTAAATTAGATAAAATAAAAATATTTAGGTGCATTTATTGATTTTGCATTTATCAAAAAACTGTTGTTGACTTTCAGTTTACTAACATTTATAATTCATTGATAAATGGTTCACAGGTAAGGTTCCCTTTTACAGGCTATTAATGTAGTAGCTCATTAATAAATGGTTCACAGGTGTTCACTTTTAAGGTTCACTTTCACAGGTTATTAACGTTTATAATTCATTAATAAATGGTTCCCAGGTAATCACTATACATTAAGGTTCACTTTCACAGGTTATTAAAGTTTATAAATCATTAATAAATGGTTCACAAGTGTTCACTTTACATTAAGGTTCCCTTTCACAGATTATTAACGTTTATAACTCATTAATAAATGTTCACAGGCATTCACTTTACATTACATTAAGGTTAGCTTTCACAGGTTACTAATATTTACAACTCATTAATAATGGTTTCATAGATGTTCACTTTACATTAAGGTGCATTTTCACAGTTTATTAACATTTCTAAATGATTAATAAATGGTTCATTGCATTAAGGTTCACAGATTATATTGGAATTATAATTTTCAATATTAATATCTCAAAGTTGTGATTGCGCTTTTATGATTTGTAAGTGAGTTATTATTCATTTATGAACACCTTTATAAAGGAAACCCAAAGTGTTTTTAAAGTGTTACCCAAATTTGTAAAGACTGTTTCTGAAAAAAAAAAAATCAATTTTGGAGGAAAATATTGCTTATTATAAATATTCTTATAATAAGAAGTTCATTTTCTGACTTTGGTCTATCCAGTATCAGGGAACTATAACTAACAGGACGATAAAACTTGGGCATCAAACTGCATCAGATCTTCATTACAGGGCTAAATTTCTAAGTACTTTTATATCTGCCCATTTAACAGACAAAACAGAACAAAAGTGTTAAGACACTGAAGGATTCTTACCTTCTTGTCCACGTGCCATTTCCTCAACCAATAAAAACCCTGTGGAAACAAGTGAAACAACTGGGTTTTGTTGAATCACATTCGAATTTGCATTTTCATTCACCTTGATTTTGTCTGAATGATAAAGGAAACATGAAACGTTGATCTACGAAATGACCATGTTGGATGAAAAGATTGACACATTAATAATACAAATAATTATTCATGTGTCAGTGGTTTCATCCAGCATGGTCATCAAGCAGAAGACTGAAATCTAAAGTTGGGACGAGGACATGTTCCTGTGAATCACTACCAGACTTTCTGGACAAACACAGTCATAATGTCTGTCAAACCTGTAAGGCTGAAAATGATCAAAGACTTTTCCAAACCTATCTTCAATAACAAAGGGGCCATTTGGCATTCCTGAAAACAGAAGTGCTGATAGCAGTCAAGGCCAGTATACACTGGGGTCTACTAATCGTCACACCTTTAGTACATTTAGTGAAGCTGTAGTTTGCTGATTGGTCAGTTTGAATGTCTCACATTTGTGTTTTGATCAAGGAAGGGATAAAAGAGGATTGTAACTGTTGCTCCGTCTCTTTTCTTTACTGTATTTCTTGGCTGGCAAGCTCTCTTTCTTAGCTGGGGCCCTCTTCATGGAGCTCTGCTCTCTCTCTTTTTCTCTCTCTCTCAGGTAACATTTTACATACATGCTGGGCACAAATCTGTTTATCTTTTACTATCCTTCATCTATTATTGTAACCAATTCAAGTGTAACCATAACAAAATACTGTTATTAAACCATTTTAATTATAAATGATGTGCTAACTAGTCTTGATTCAAGGTTGAAGGGGACCTATTATGCAAAAATCTATTTTATAAGGTGTTTGAACACAGTTGTGTGGCCGCAGTGTGTAAAAACAACCAGCCTATAATGGTAAAAATCCACCCACTCATTTTTTTATAATCTAAAAAATCATAAACAGTCTCTCAGAACGAGCTGTTTCAGATTCTTCCTCTGTTCACGTCACCGAGGGGAACAAGTCCCGCCCATTTGTGACGCTGCCATATAAGCATAGACACAGCCCTGAGTGAGAAGCTGCGTCTGCCTCCACCATTACTGATCACTTGCTTTTGCTGCTGGAGATATACAGGTGCATCTCAATAAATTAGAATGTTGTGGAAAAGTTCATTTATTTCAGTAATTCAACTCAAATTGTGAAACTTGTGTATTAAATAAATTCAGTGCACACAGACTGAAGTAGTTTAAGTCTTTGGTTTAACATTTAACAAAAGCCCACCAATTCACTATCTCAACAAATTAGAATACTTCATAAGACCAATAAAAGAAACATTTTAGTGAATTGTTGGCTTTCTGGAAAGTATGTTAATTTACTGTATATGTACTCAATACTTGGTAGGGGCTCCTTTTGCTTTAATTACGCCTCAATTCGGCGTGGCGTGGAGGTGATCAGTTTGTGGCACTGCTGAGGTGGTATGGAAGCCCAGGTTGCTTTGATAGCGGCCTTCAGGTCATCTGCATTGTTGGGTCTGGTGTCTCTCATCTTCCTCTTGACAATATTCAGATCAGGCGAGTTTGCTGGCCAATCAAGCACAGTAACACCATGGTCATTTAACCAACTTTTGGTACCTTTGGCAGTGTGGGCAGGTGCCAAGTCCTGCTGGAAAATTAAAAAAGCTTGTCAGCAGAAGGAAGCATGAAGTGCTCTAAAAATTTCCTGGTAGATGGCTGCGTTGACTGTGGACTTCAGAAAACATTGGACCAACACCAGCAGATGACATGACAGCCCAAATCATCACTGACTGTGGAAACTTCACACTGGACTTCAAGCAACATGGATTCTGTGCCTCTCCACTCTTCCTCCAGACTCTGGGACCTTGAAATTAAAATGTACTTTCATCTGAAAAGAGGACTTTGGACCACCGAGCAACAGTCCAGTTCTTGTTCTCCACAGCCCAGGTAAGACGCTTCTGACATTGTCTCTGGTTCAGAAGTGGCTTGGTAGCCCTTTTCCTGAAGACATCTGAGCGTGGTGACTCTTGATGCACTGACTCCAGCTTCAGTCCACTCCTTGTGAAGCTCTCCCAAGTGTTTGAATCAGCTTTGCTTGACTGTATTCTCAAGCTTGTGGTCATCCCTGATGCTTGTGCACCTTTTCCTACCCAAATTCTTCCTTCCAGTCAACTTTGCATTTAATATGCTTTGAAACAGCACTCTGTAAACAGCCACACCTTTCAGTAATGACCCTCTGTGACTAACCCTCTTTGTGGAGGGCGTCAGTGTTCGTCTTCTGGATCATTGCCAAGTCAGCAGTCTTCTCCATTATTGTGGTTTCAAAGAACAAGAGATACCCGGAATTTATACTGTATAGATGGTCATTAATTGAAACTCAAATTTAAATATTCTAATATTTTGAGATACAGATTTATGACTTTCATGAGCTGTAAGCTCTAATCATCAAAATTAAAACAAAAAAAACGTTTGAAATGTTTTACTTTACATGCAATGAATCTAAAATATATGAAAGTTTCACTTTTTGAAATAAGTTACAAGAAAAAATGAACTTTTTCACGACATTCTAATTTATTGAGATGCACCTATACAATGTCAGTGCCAAAGAGGCTTTTCAATTGTCAAGTCAAGTCAAGTCACCTTTATTTATATAGCGCTTTTAACAATACAAATTGTGACAAAGCAACTGCACAAAATCAAAATGGGAAAATAGTCTCAATAATGTAAAATGACAAGATTAAACACTCAATTTTCAGTTAAAGGCATTTCATTATTGAATTCAGTGATGCATCGTCCAGCTCAGTTCAATTCAAAAAGTTTCTGTTCAATCAAGTCGACGATATTGCTGGAAATGAAGTGTTCCCAACTAAGCAAGCCAGAGGCGACAGCGGCAAGCAATCAAAACTCCATTGGTGACAGAACGGAGAAAAAAACCTTGGGAGAAACCAGGCTCAGTCGGGGGCCATTTCTCCTCTGGCCAGACAACACAGCAGTTCAATTCCAACTGCTGCAAAGTCAGATTGGAGGTCTCAACTGGTTGCCGAGGTCTTTTCCTGATGTGTGTTGTGTTTTGGGATGCACTAACAAACATAGGAGTCTCCATAGACTCCCTCCATCTGAGCCACTGAGGACACTGTGGTTAAGTTTCATTGTCTAAGGAAATGTCCTTGAAAAAATCAGTAAAGTCCCCAATAAGTGTAGGGATCAACACCAACGCTTCGTGTGCGAGCGTCAGGTCCAGACAAAGTACAGGTGCATCTCAATAAATTAGAATGTCGTGGAAAAGTTCATTTATTTCAGTAATTCAACTCAAATTGTGAAACTCGTGTATTAAATAAATTCAATGCACACAGACTGAAGCAGTTTAAGTCTTTGGTTCTTTTAACTGAAAGAGCTTCTTGGCACTCTGTAAGGCTAATGATGCTAAAGCTACCATTGTCTCTGTCTGTTTTCACTGGTGCTGTCTTCATGAATGATCGTGAATAGGAATGTGGTAGATAAAAGTTGCATATGAAAGCAATGTGAGTCGATCGCTTAAGTTTGTTGAGCTCATAATCACGAGTGGGACTTATAAAGTTTGTGATAGCATGCCATGCACCATGAGACCAGCTATGTTGTTATTTTTATCACGCTGTGCTCCCTGTCTGTGTAATTCATAAACGTGAATTTATTATGCAGAGTACAATCAGATGACTGACTTTTAAACAGAGTATGTTTTCTGTAAAGATAACAGACTTGTACTAATAGGGGAATGTTTATTTGCAAAGGCTAGCACTGCTAATGCGGGAGCTTGAGCTCTTGAAGCTCCGCCCTCTTCTCCGGGAGCACCAGCTCATTTGCATTAAAGCAACACACTCAAATACAGCGCGTTTTGGCTCATACCCTAAAAGTGGCAATTTTAACAAGCTATAAAAAATGATCTGTCAGGTATTTTGAGCTAAAACTTCACATACACACCCTGGAGATATCAGACTTATTTTACATCTTGTAAAAAGGAGCATAATAGGTCCCCTTTAATATTGAAGTATTTAATATTGTTTAATACTCTCCCACATATTTAGCTATTCTAACTGCGCTTATTTCCGTCGTTGGTATCAGTGGCAGTGGGTGGTAATAGACAAGAAATGTACAGTTTTATACCATCCTGCTGTTAATGTTTCTTTAGTCATTCGGCAATCCTTCAACCTGAACCACTGTAGGGAAACCACCCTTACAAACCATTTACATACACAAACAAGCAAATATTTTACATTAGATTTGTTTGGTAAAGTAGATTCAAAAAATATTAAACTAAAAAAAACAGTCCTAGAGATCAAGTGACAAACAAAACAGTAATTGACTATCTACACTACCTTTCAAAAGTTTAGGGGCAGTATTTTTTTTAAGAACTTGATACTTTTATTCATCAAGGACACATTAAATTGATCAAAAGTGCCAGTAAAGACATTTTTATTTGTTACAAAAGATTTCTATTTCAAATAAATGCTGTTCTTTTTTCATTCATCTGTAAATCCTGAAAAATAGAATGAATCACGGTTTCCACAAAAATATGAAGCAGCACAACTGTTTTAAACATTGATAATAATCAGAAATGTTTCTTGAGCAGCAAATCATCATATTAGAATGATTTCTGAAGATCATGTGACACTGAAGACTGGAATAATGATGCTGAAAATCAGCTTTGATCACAGAAATAAATTACATTTAACATATATTCACATGTGTGGTTTAAAAAAACTGCTTAATTATAGACAAGCATGAATGTATGAAAATGCAACTGATTTAGATTATTTAGGTTAGTTTGGCCAGAAATTGTAACACTTTATAATATGCTATAAATCCCCATTAGAGCCCTGTTGAAAAAAAACAGCATATGCTGGTTAGGTATGTTTTGAAGCTGGGATGCTGGTTTGAGCTGGTTTAAGCTGGTCCTTTGCTGGTTTATGCTGGTCCGACCAGCTTAAGACCAGCACATGACCAGCTAAGGACCAGCTCAAACCAAGCATCCCAGCTTCAAAACATACCTAACCAGCATATGCTGTTTTTTTCAACAGGTAGGATGAAATGAGTGTTGGCATCTCTGAACAAAGGAAAACATTACAGAAAACTCAGCGTTAATATCAGTGTAAATCTAGTAAAATAGCAGATACATGAATGTTATACGTTACCCAGTAAGAACCACAGGCACTTGTAGAGCTTCTTCATGGCTAATTCAAGGAATCTGTCTTTCTTTAGGATGAAGAGTGTGAGTGATATACGTTTTATGGAGGATGATCTGCTTAAATGTGCATCACATGACCAACCTGGTCTCTCCTCCCTTCAGTCACACTCACCTGTCTCTCAGGTTTCAAACAAACACACTGTATTTGTTTAATTTGTCCTAATGTCTATTGGATCAATGTGAATTTTGTGCACAGTTGTTATTGTGTACATCTTTATTGTCATGTATACGGTGCAAGAACCTGCAAGAATTGCAGAACTGCACAAAACATATTATGTTCCGCACAGATTTTCAGGGAGTTTGTGCTGAAACTCCCGTCAGTTTACACAGGCCTGCCAAATCAGGTGCAAACACGCTGACAAATAAAAACACAGACAGATAAACAAATAAGCGTCAAATAAGCAGCTGTAAACTCTACCATTGACATGTGTGACGCTTTAAGGTGATCATGCTTTTTCCATTGCTGAACAACTTACCTTTGGACATCAGAGCTTCTCCATCTCTTATGCTTTATAAGAGATGGCTTTGTAAAGTTTTATTTGTGTTCTCTAACCTTAGTGCAGTTTAAAAGTCTTAGCAGGCATGAATGAATGAATGAATGAACAAATAAATGCTATGAAACACATTAGTGAAAGAAAACATCCTAATTAGTCCATTTATACACAAGAGGAGCCAGAGCCATCCATACTGCATTTACATCCATGTTTATGCAAACTTTGGATTGTCAACTCCAACATTGGCATAAAGGCTTAAATCACTATAGGCTGAGGTGGATTTATTTTGGAGTTTTGAGTCAACAGATTTTCAGTGCAAAAGAAATGCTATTCGTAACAGCATTTTTTTAAAATTACTCTTACTTTCCAGTTGAAAAAAAGTATTTATATCTTCTATATATACAGTATATATATATATATATATATATATATATATATTTCTTCTCTATCTCTCTCTCTATATATATATACAGTATATATTAGAGACTATATCTTTAATCTAATTGTATTTTTCTCCACTTGCAGATTTTCCCCCCACTTGTTTTAAGTATAAGCACATTAAATACAAGGGGGGAAAGGTGCTGTAGTAGTCAACAACAGTAATAACGTAATGTTGATATTTGAAAACATACTGCCTCTTTTGTCCCATATGCTACTGAGTATTTTTGACACTCATTTTACCACAATATTTTCATAGAGGGAAAACCATTAGCATATAATGCAACAAGGACTGCTAAAGTCAACTAATTTTATGAGACCATCTTTCTGGAGTCTTTTTTGCCCTCCTGTAATTTGGCTCCAAACCTCAGATGTCATTTTGTCATGTCATTTTGACTCCTGTTTCCAAAACAGCGGATTACTCAGTAAATATTAATTTGTGGCTTTTAATATTCTGGCTTTCATCGCTATATGTCTTTCATTAGAGAAAATATGAACAAGATCCAAAATTTTAACAGTTTCTAAAAATTGGTATATTTGACAGAATTACTCTAATTGTTGAAGGATTTACTTACTAAGATTGAGTAAGAAAAGTCAGAAAATCTTCTGATTTCCAATGCTGATTTGTTTGATGTTTTCGTATTTATCCTCACATTTGTTATTGTTTTTCTTTAAAGTGAAAGTGACGTGACATGTGGCCAAGTATGGTAACCCATACTTGGAATTTGTGCTCTGCATTTACCCTTCCAAAGTGCACACAAACAGCAGTGAACACACACACACCGTGAACACACACACGGAGCAGTGGGCAGCCAATGCTGCGGCGCCTGGGGAGCAGTTGGGGGTTCGGTGCCATGTTCAAGGGCACCTCAGTCGTGGTATTGAGGGTGGAGAGAGTGCTGTTCATTCACTCCCCCCACCTACAATCCCTGCTGGATCTGAGACTCGAGCCCGCGACCTTTGGTTTACGAGTCCGACTCTAACCATTAGGCCAAATCTTCCACAAAACTTTTATAAAAGTTTTGTGGAAGATTTGGCCTAATGGTTAGAGTCAAAACTTTTATAAAAGTTTTGTACCTGTAACCGCACAGGAAGGTTAATGGGGCGACCTGGTCGAAAAGTCGCTAGATCATATCATTCATTAATCATACAGTGAAACAAATTTTTATAAAAGTTGTTTTGAATTTATTTTTAATGTTTCTTTATGAAGTTTGATATACTGAATACAAAAATCCCATTGCTTTTGTGTATCATTAACAGACGGTCAAAGAACTTATACAGACTTCTATACTGGCTTCTATACTCGTTGGGAGGGTGCATCGTGAATTGGGACAGCTTTCGTCACGCTGCCGTGACGCAATCGGCCTTTAAATATGCACTTCGAAGGACGCAGTCTGTGAATTGGGACACAGCTCCTGTCAGGTCAAAGTTTCTGAATCATTTTTGGTCCCAAATTTTTATCAATTTTCCTGGTAGTCCACTGTATGAAGAATTTTTGAGTATAATACGTCACAGTTTACTTTATTTTGCTATCCTCACTTACATAAATGAACCATAGGCCATTTCTCAAACGGAAGGCTGCATCCTCCGGAAGTCACATTTGCAGGCTGCATACGTCATCAAGCCTAGCTTATTTCAGTTAACTGAGCATTACATTCATGATTCATAAGCATATTACAACAGTTTACACTTAACTAAGAATAATGGACAAATTTATAACTGTTCTTATAGTGTCCTGCACCCACTAGTAAACAAATCTCAAAAATTATAATTTTATAGCTGAGTAATTTTTTGGTTTGACTGTATTTAATCCACATTCAGTATACATGTGTACACCGAATGGGTCAACCTGTTGGTGATGTATGTGGCCTGCAGTGTCAGTGTAATTTTTTGGGGTAATCATGAGCTCTGTAATAATGTCATCATGAAGCCTTGTGTTTTTTTTTTTTTACTTAATTTGCATCGACTCAGAACACATCTTTACATAGGCATCTGTACTAATCTCCTCATTTTGCATTTCTCTTATGGTCGCATTGAAATACTTGCTCACACCCTTTGAGATGGCTTTTGCAATTTTACCACTACGTGGATGTTATCTTGTCTATTTTTGGTGCATTTTTTTAGTTACCTCACCACTTGAACAGTAACCTTGCAAGGTCTGTTTTGGGTTCTGTTTCATGTTCATGTTTTCATGTCTTTTATTTTGAGGTTTAGTCACAGTTCCTGTTTTTTTCATGCTTCCCTTGCCCTCATGTCTTTTTGTTATTGGTTCCCTTGTACTTTGTGTCACGTTCTGATTGGTTCTCTTGTTCATTGTGTCATGTTCTCATTGGTTGATTCTTGTCATGTGTCCAGTCTTGTTATAAGTAGCCATGTCGTTGCCTTTGTACCTTGTCATGTATGAAACTCAAATTTAAATATTCTAATATTTTGAGATACAGATTTATGACTTTCATGAGCTGTAAGCTCTAATCATCAAAATTAAAACAAAAAAAACGTTTGAAATGTTTTACTTTACATGCAATGAATCTAAAATATATGAAAGTTTCACTTTTTGAAATAAGTTACAAGAAAAAATGAACTTTTTCACGACATTCTAATTTATTGAGATGCACCTATACAATGTCAGTGCCAAAGAGGCTTTTCAATTGTCAAGTCAAGTCAAGTCACCTTTATTTATATAGCGCTTTTAACAATACAAATTGTGACAAAGCAACTGCACAAAATCAAAATGGGAAAATAGTCTCAATAATGTAAAATGACAAGATTAAACACTCAATTTTCAGTTAAAGGCATTTCATTATTGAATTCAGTGATGCATCGTCCAGCTCAGTTCAATTCAAAAAGTTTCTGTTCAATCAAGTCGACGATATTGCTGGAAATGAAGTGTTCCCAACTAAGCAAGCCAGAGGCGACAGCGGCAAGCAATCAAAACTCCATTGGTGACAGAACGGAGAAAAAAACCTTGGGAGAAACCAGGCTCAGTCGGGGGCCATTTCTCCTCTGGCCAGACAACACAGCAGTTCAATTCCAACTGCTGCAAAGTCAGATTGGAGGTCTCAACTGGTTGCCGAGGTCTTTTCCTGATGTGTGTTGTGTTTTGGGATGCACTAACAAACATAGGAGTCTCCATAGACTCCCTCCATCTGAGCCACTGAGGACACTGTGGTTAAGTTTCATTGTCTAAGGAAATGTCCTTGAAAAAATCAGTAAAGTCCCCAATAAGTGTAGGGATCAACACCAACGCTTCGTGTGCGAGCGTCAGGTCCAGACAAAGTACAGGTGCATCTCAATAAATTAGAATGTCGTGGAAAAGTTCATTTATTTCAGTAATTCAACTCAAATTGTGAAACTCGTGTATTAAATAAATTCAATGCACACAGACTGAAGCAGTTTAAGTCTTTGGTTCTTTTAACTGAAAGAGCTTCTTGGCACTCTGTAAGGCTAATGATGCTAAAGCTACCATTGTCTCTGTCTGTTTTCACTGGTGCTGTCTTCATGAATGATCGTGAATAGGAATGTGGTAGATAAAAGTTGCATATGAAAGCAATGTGAGTCGATCGCTTAAGTTTGTTGAGCTCATAATCACGAGTGGGACTTATAAAGTTTGTGATAGCATGCCATGCACCATGAGACCAGCTATGTTGTTATTTTTATCACGCTGTGCTCCCTGTCTGTGTAATTCATAAACGTGAATTTATTATGCAGAGTACAATCAGATGACTGACTTTTAAACAGAGTATGTTTTCTGTAAAGATAACAGACTTGTACTAATAGGGGAATGTTTATTTGCAAAGGCTAGCACTGCTAATGCGGGAGCTTGAGCTCTTGAAGCTCCGCCCTCTTCTCCGGGAGCACCAGCTCATTTGCATTAAAGCAACACACTCAAATACAGCGCGTTTTGGCTCATACCCTAAAAGTGGCAATTTTAACAAGCTATTAAAAATGATCTGTCAGGTATTTTGAGCTAAAACTTCACATACACACCCTGGAGATATCAGACTTATTTTACATCTTGTAAAAAGGAGCATAATAGGTCCCCTTTAATATTGAAGTATTTAATATTGTTTAATACTCTCCCACATATTTAGCTATTCTAACTGCGCTTATTTCCGTCGTTGGTATCAGTGGCAGTGGGTGGTAATAGACAAGAAATGTACAGTTTTATACCATCCTGCTGTTAATGTTTCTTTAGTCATTCGGCAATCCTTCAACCTGAACCACTGTAGGGAAACCACCCTTACAAACCATTTACATACACAAACAAGCAAATATTTTACATTAGATTTGTTTGGTAAAGTAGATTCAAAAAATATTAAACTAAAAAAAACAGTCCTAGAGATCAAGTGACAAACAAAACAGTAATTGACTATCTACACTACCTTTCAAAAGTTTAGGGGCAGTATTTTTTTTAAGAACTTGATACTTTTATTCATCAAGGACACATTAAATTGATCAAAAGTGCCAGTAAAGACATTTTTATTTGTTACAAAAGATTTCTATTTCAAATAAATGCTGTTCTTTTTTCATTCATCTGTAAATCCTGAAAAATAGAATGAATCACGGTTTCCACAAAAATATGAAGCAGCACAACTGTTTTAAACATTGATAATAATCAGAAATGTTTCTTGAGCAGCAAATCATCATATTAGAATGATTTCTGAAGATCATGTGACACTGAAGACTGGAATAATGATGCTGAAAATCAGCTTTGATCACAGAAATAAATTACATTTAACATATATTCACATGTGTGGTTTAAAAAAACTGCTTAATTATAGACAAGCATGAATGTATGAAAATGCAACTGATTTAGATTATTTAGGTTAGTTTGGCCAGAAATTGTAACACTTTATAATATGCTATAAATCCCCATTAGAGCCCTGTTGAAAAAAAACAGCATATGCTGGTTAGGTATGTTTTGAAGCTGGGATGCTGGTTTGAGCTGGTTTAAGCTGGTCCTTTGCTGGTTTATGCTGGTCCGACCAGCTTAAGACCAGCACATGACCAGCTAAGGACCAGCTCAAACCAGCATCCCAGCTTCAAAACATACCTAACCAGCATATGCTGTTTTTTTCAACAGGTAGGATGAAATGAGTGTTGGCATCTCTGAACAAAGGAAAACATTACAGAAAACTCAGCGTTAATATCAGTGTAAATCTAGTAAAATAGCAGATACATGAATGTTATACGTTACCCAGTAAGAACCACAGGCACTTGTAGAGCTTCTTCATGGCTAATTCAAGGAATCTGTCTTTCTTTAGGATGAAGAGTGTGAGTGATATACGTTTTATGGAGGATGATCTGCTTAAATGTGCATCACATGACCAACCTGGTCTCTCCTCCCTTCAGTCACACTCACCTGTCTCTCAGGTTTCAAACAAACACACTGTATTTGTTTAATTTGTCCTAATGTCTATTGGATCAATGTGAATTTTGTGCACAGTTGTTATTGTGTACATCTTTATTGTCATGTATACGGTGCAAGAACCTGCAAGAATTGCAGAACTGCACAAAACATATTATGTTCCGCACAGATTTTCAGGGAGTTTGTGCTGAAACTCCCGTCAGTTTACACAGGCCTGCCAAATCAGGTGCAAACACGCTGACAAATAAAAACACAGACAGATAAACAAATAAGCGTCAAATAAGCAGCTGTAAACTCTACCATTGACATGTGTGACGCTTTAAGGTGATCATGCTTTTTCCATTGCTGAACAACTTACCTTTGGACATCAGAGCTTCTCCATCTCTTATGCTTTATAAGAGATGGCTTTGTAAAGTTTTATTTGTGTTCTCTAACCTTAGTGCAGTTTAAAAGTCTTAGCAGGCATGAATGAATGAATGAATGAACAAATAAATGCTATGAAACACATTAGTGAAAGAAAACATCCTAATTAGTCCATTTATACACAAGAGGAGCCAGAGCCATCCATACTGCATTTACATCCATGTTTATGCAAACTTTGGATTGTCAACTCCAACATTGGCATAAAGGCTTAAATCACTATAGGCTGAGGTGGATTTATTTTGGAGTTTTGAGTCAACAGATTTTCAGTGCAAAAGAAATGCTATTCGTAACAGCATTTTTTTAAAATTACTCTTACTTTCCAGTTGAAAAAAAGTATTTATATCTTCTATATATACAGTATATATATATATATATATATATATATATATATTTCTTCTCTATCTCTCTCTCTATATATATATACAGTATATATTAGAGACTATATCTTTAATCTAATTGTATTTTTCTCCACTTGCAGATTTTCCCCCCACTTGTTTTAAGTATAAGCACATTAAATACAAGGGGGGAAAGGTGCTGTAGTAGTCAACAACAGTAATAACGTAATGTTGATATTTGAAAACATACTGCCTCTTTTGTCCCATATGCTACTGAGTATTTTTGACACTCATTTTACCACAATATTTTCATAGAGGGAAAACCATTAGCATATAATGCAACAAGGACTGCTAAAGTCAACTAATTTTATGAGACCATCTTTCTGGAGTCTTTTTTGCCCTCCTGTAATTTGGCTCCAAACCTCAGATGTCATTTTGTCATGTCATTTTGACTCCTGTTTCCAAAACAGCGGATTACTCAGTAAATATTAATTTGTGGCTTTTAATATTCTGGCTTTCATCGCTATATGTCTTTCATTAGAGAAAATATGAACAAGATCCAAAATTTTAACAGTTTCTAAAAATTGGTATATTTGACAGAATTACTCTAATTGTTGAAGGATTTACTTACTAAGATTGAGTAAGAAAAGTCAGAAAATCTTCTGATTTCCAATGCTGATTTGTTTGATGTTTTCGTATTTATCCTCACATTTGTTATTGTTTTTCTTTAAAGTGAAAGTGACGTGACATGTGGCCAAGTATGGTAACCCATACTTGGAATTTGTGCTCTGCATTTACCCTTCCAAAGTGCACACAAACAGCAGTGAACACACACACACCGTGAACACACACACGGAGCAGTGGGCAGCCAATGCTGCGGCGCCTGGGGAGCAGTTGGGGGTTCGGTGCCATGTTCAAGGGCACCTCAGTCGTGGTATTGAGGGTGGAGAGAGTGCTGTTCATTCACTCCCCCCACCTACAATCCCTGCTGGATCTGAGACTCGAGCCCGCGACCTTTGGTTTACGAGTCCGACTCTAACCATTAGGCCAAATCTTCCACAAAACTTTTATAAAAGTTTTGTGGAAGATTTGGCCTAATGGTTAGAGTCAAAACTTTTATAAAAGTTTTGTACCTGTAACCGCACAGGAAGGTTAATGGGGCGACCTGGTCGAAAAGTCGCTAGATCATATCATTCATTAATCATACAGTGAAACAAATTTTTATAAAAGTTGTTTTGAATTTATTTTTAATGTTTCTTTATGAAGTTTGATATACTGAATACAAAAATCCCATTGCTTTTGTGTATCATTAACAGACGGTCAAAGAACTTATACAGACTTCTATACTGGCTTCTATACTCGTTGGGAGGGTGCATCGTGAATTGGGACAGCTTTCGTCACGCTGCCGTGACGCAATCGGCCTTTAAATATGCACTTCGAAGGACGCAGTCTGTGAATTGGGACACAGCTCCTGTCAGGTCAAAGTTTCTGAATCATTTTTGGTCCCAAATTTTTATCAATTTTCCTGGTAGTCCACTGTATGAAGAATTTTTGAGTATAATACGTCACAGTTTACTTTATTTTGCTATCCTCACTTACATAAATGAACCATAGGCCATTTCTCAAACGGAAGGCTGCATCCTCCGGAAGTCACATTTGCAGGCTGCATACGTCATCAAGCCTAGCTTATTTCAGTTAACTGAGCATTACATTCATGATTCATAAGCATATTACAACAGTTTACACTTAACTAAGAATAATGGACAAATTTATAACTGTTCTTATAGTGTCCTGCACCCACTAGTAAACAAATCTCAAAAATTATAATTTTATAGCTGAGTAATTTTTTGGTTTGACTGTATTTAATCCACATTCAGTATACATGTGTACACCGAATGGGTCAACCTGTTGGTGATGTATGTGGCCTGCAGTGTCAGTGTAATTTTTTGGGGTAATCATGAGCTCTGTAATAATGTCATCATGAAGCCTTGTGTGTTTTTTTTTTTTACTTAATTTGCATCGACTCAGAACACATCTTTACATAGGCATCTGTACTAATCTCCTCATTTTGCATTTCTCTTATGGTCGCATTGAAATACTTGCTCACACCCTTTGAGATGGCTTTTGCAATTTTACCACTACGTGGATGTTATCTTGTCTATTTTTGGTGCATTTTTTTAGTTACCTCACCACTTGAACAGTAACCTTGCAAGGTCTGTTTTGGGTTCTGTTTCATGTTCATGTTTTCATGTCTTTTATTTTGAGGTTTAGTCACAGTTCCTGTTTTTTTCATGCTTCCCTTGCCCTCATGTCTTTTTGTTATTGGTTCCCTTGTACTTTGTGTCACGTTCTGATTGGTTCTCTTGTTCATTGTGTCATGTTCTCATTGGTTGATTCTTGTCATGTGTCCAGTCTTGTTATAAGTAGCCATGTCGTTGCCTTTGTACCTTGTCATGTATGAAACTCAAATTTAAATATTCTAATATTTTGAGATACAGATTTATGACTTTCATGAGCTGTAAGCTCTAATCATCAAAATTAAAACAAAAAAAAAACGTTTGAAATGTTTTACTTTACATGCAATGAATCTAAAATATATGAAAGTTTCACTTTTTGAAATAAGTTACAAGAAAAAATGAACTTTTTCACGACATTCTAATTTATTGAGATGCACCTATACAATGTCAGTGCCAAAGAGGCTTTTCAATTGTCAAGTCAAGTCAAGTCACCTTTATTTATATAGCGCTTTTAACAATACAAATTGTGACAAAGCAACTGCACAAAATCAAAATGGGAAAATAGTCTCAATAATGTAAAATGACAAGATTAAACACTCAATTTTCAGTTAAAGGCATTTCATTATTGAATTCAGTGATGCATCGTCCAGCTCAGTTCAATTCAAAAAGTTTCTGTTCAATCAAGTCGACGATATTGCTGGAAATGAAGTGTTCCCAACTAAGCAAGCCAGAGGCGACAGCGGCAAGCAATCAAAACTCCATTGGTGACAGAACGGAGAAAAAAACCTTGGGAGAAACCAGGCTCAGTCGGGGGCCATTTCTCCTCTGGCCAGACAACACAGCAGTTCAATTCCAACTGCTGCAAAGTCAGATTGGAGGTCTCAACTGGTTGCCGAGGTCTTTTCCTGATGTGTGTTGTGTTTTGGGATGCACTAACAAACATAGGAGTCTCCATAGACTCCCTCCATCTGAGCCACTGAGGACACTGTGGTTAAGTTTCATTGTCTAAGGAAATGTCCTTGAAAAAATCAGTAAAGTCCCCAATAAGTGTAGGGATCAACACCAACGCTTCGTGTGCGAGCGTCAGGTCCAGACAAAGTACAGGTGCATCTCAATAAATTAGAATGTCGTGGAAAAGTTCATTTATTTCAGTAATTCAACTCAAATTGTGAAACTCGTGTATTAAATAAATTCAATGCACACAGACTGAAGCAGTTTAAGTCTTTGGTTCTTTTAACTGAAAGAGCTTCTTGGCACTCTGTAAGGCTAATGATGCTAAAGCTACCATTGTCTCTGTCTGTTTTCACTGGTGCTGTCTTCATGAATGATCGTGAATAGGAATGTGGTAGATAAAAGTTGCATATGAAAGCAATGTGAGTCGATCGCTTAAGTTTGTTGAGCTCATAATCACGAGTGGGACTTATAAAGTTTGTGATAGCATGCCATGCACCATGAGACCAGCTATGTTGTTATTTTTATCACGCTGTGCTCCCTGTCTGTGTAATTCATAAACGTGAATTTATTATGCAGAGTACAATCAGATGACTGACTTTTAAACAGAGTATGTTTTCTGTAAAGATAACAGACTTGTACTAATAGGGGAATGTTTATTTGCAAAGGCTAGCACTGCTAATGCGGGAGCTTGAGCTCTTGAAGCTCCGCCCTCTTCTCCGGGAGCACCAGCTCATTTGCATTAAAGCAACACACTCAAATACAGCGCGTTTTGGCTCATACCCTAAAAGTGGCAATTTTAACAAGCTATAAAAAATGATCTGTCAGGTATTTTGAGCTAAAACTTCACATACACACCCTGGAGATATCAGACTTATTTTACATCTTGTAAAAAGGAGCATAATAGGTCCCCTTTAATATTGAAGTATTTAATATTGTTTAATACTCTCCCACATATTTAGCTATTCTAACTGCGCTTATTTCCGTCGTTGGTATCAGTGGCAGTGGGTGGTAATAGACAAGAAATGTACAGTTTTATACCATCCTGCTGTTAATGTTTCTTTAGTCATTCGGCAATCCTTCAACCTGAACCACTGTAGGGAAACCACCCTTACAAACCATTTACATACACAAACAAGCAAATATTTTACATTAGATTTGTTTGGTAAAGTAGATTCAAAAAATATTAAACTAAAAAAAACAGTCCTAGAGATCAAGTGACAAACAAAACAGTAATTGACTATCTACACTACCTTTCAAAAGTTTAGGGGCAGTATTTTTTTTAAGAACTTGATACTTTTATTCATCAAGGACACATTAAATTGATCAAAAGTGCCAGTAAAGACATTTTTATTTGTTACAAAAGATTTCTATTTCAAATAAATGCTGTTCTTTTTTCATTCATCTGTAAATCCTGAAAAATAGAATGAATCACGGTTTCCACAAAAATATGAAGCAGCACAACTGTTTTAAACATTGATAATAATCAGAAATGTTTCTTGAGCAGCAAATCATCATATTAGAATGATTTCTGAAGATCATGTGACACTGAAGACTGGAATAATGATGCTGAAAATCAGCTTTGATCACAGAAATAAATTACATTTAACATATATTCACATGTGTGGTTTAAAAAAACTGCTTAATTATAGACAAGCATGAATGTATGAAAATGCAACTGATTTAGATTATTTAGGTTAGTTTGGCCAGAAATTGTAACACTTTATAATATGCTATAAATCCCCATTAGAGCCCTGTTGAAAAAAAACAGCATATGCTGGTTAGGTATGTTTTGAAGCTGGGATGCTGGTTTGAGCTGGTTTAAGCTGGTCCTTTGCTGGTTTATGCTGGTCCGACCAGCTTAAGACCAGCACATGACCAGCTAAGGACCAGCTCAAACCAAGCATCCCAGCTTCAAAACATACCTAACCAGCATATGCTGTTTTTTTCAACAGGTAGGATGAAATGAGTGTTGGCATCTCTGAACAAAGGAAAACATTACAGAAAACTCAGCGTTAATATCAGTGTAAATCTAGTAAAATAGCAGATACATGAATGTTATACGTTACCCAGTAAGAACCACAGGCACTTGTAGAGCTTCTTCATGGCTAATTCAAGGAATCTGTCTTTCTTTAGGATGAAGAGTGTGAGTGATATACGTTTTATGGAGGATGATCTGCTTAAATGTGCATCACATGACCAACCTGGTCTCTCCTCCCTTCAGTCACACTCACCTGTCTCTCAGGTTTCAAACAAACACACTGTATTTGTTTAATTTGTCCTAATGTCTATTGGATCAATGTGAATTTTGTGCACAGTTGTTATTGTGTACATCTTTATTGTCATGTATACGGTGCAAGAACCTGCAAGAATTGCAGAACTGCACAAAACATATTATGTTCCGCACAGATTTTCAGGGAGTTTGTGCTGAAACTCCCGTCAGTTTACACAGGCCTGCCAAATCAGGTGCAAACACGCTGACAAATAAAAACACAGACAGATAAACAAATAAGCGTCAAATAAGCAGCTGTAAACTCTACCATTGACATGTGTGACGCTTTAAGGTGATCATGCTTTTTCCATTGCTGAACAACTTACCTTTGGACATCAGAGCTTCTCCATCTCTTATGCTTTATAAGAGATGGCTTTGTAAAGTTTTATTTGTGTTCTCTAACCTTAGTGCAGTTTAAAAGTCTTAGCAGGCATGAATGAATGAATGAATGAACAAATAAATGCTATGAAACACATTAGTGAAAGAAAACATCCTAATTAGTCCATTTATACACAAGAGGAGCCAGAGCCATCCATACTGCATTTACATCCATGTTTATGCAAACTTTGGATTGTCAACTCCAACATTGGCATAAAGGCTTAAATCACTATAGGCTGAGGTGGATTTATTTTGGAGTTTTGAGTCAACAGATTTTCAGTGCAAAAGAAATGCTATTCGTAACAGCATTTTTTTAAAATTACTCTTACTTTCCAGTTGAAAAAAAGTATTTATATCTTCTATATATACAGTATATATATATATATATATATATATATATATATTTCTTCTCTATCTCTCTCTCTATATATATATACAGTATATATTAGAGACTATATCTTTAATCTAATTGTATTTTTCTCCACTTGCAGATTTTCCCCCCACTTGTTTTAAGTATAAGCACATTAAATACAAGGGGGGAAAGGTGCTGTAGTAGTCAACAACAGTAATAACGTAATGTTGATATTTGAAAACATACTGCCTCTTTTGTCCCATATGCTACTGAGTATTTTTGACACTCATTTTACCACAATATTTTCATAGAGGGAAAACCATTAGCATATAATGCAACAAGGACTGCTAAAGTCAACTAATTTTATGAGACCATCTTTCTGGAGTCTTTTTTGCCCTCCTGTAATTTGGCTCCAAACCTCAGATGTCATTTTGTCATGTCATTTTGACTCCTGTTTCCAAAACAGCGGATTACTCAGTAAATATTAATTTGTGGCTTTTAATATTCTGGCTTTCATCGCTATATGTCTTTCATTAGAGAAAATATGAACAAGATCCAAAATTTTAACAGTTTCTAAAAATTGGTATATTTGACAGAATTACTCTAATTGTTGAAGGATTTACTTACTAAGATTGAGTAAGAAAAGTCAGAAAATCTTCTGATTTCCAATGCTGATTTGTTTGATGTTTTCGTATTTATCCTCACATTTGTTATTGTTTTTCTTTAAAGTGAAAGTGACGTGACATGTGGCCAAGTATGGTAACCCATACTTGGAATTTGTGCTCTGCATTTACCCTTCCAAAGTGCACACAAACAGCAGTGAACACACACACACCGTGAACACACACACGGAGCAGTGGGCAGCCAATGCTGCGGCGCCTGGGGAGCAGTTGGGGGTTCGGTGCCATGTTCAAGGGCACCTCAGTCGTGGTATTGAGGGTGGAGAGAGTGCTGTTCATTCACTCCCCCCACCTACAATCCCTGCTGGATCTGAGACTCGAGCCCGCGACCTTTGGTTTACGAGTCCGACTCTAACCATTAGGCCAAATCTTCCACAAAACTTTTATAAAAGTTTTGTGGAAGATTTGGCCTAATGGTTAGAGTCAAAACTTTTATAAAAGTTTTGTACCTGTAACCGCACAGGAAGGTTAATGGGGCGACCTGGTCGAAAAGTCGCTAGATCATATCATTCATTAATCATACAGTGAAACAAATTTTTATAAAAGTTGTTTTGAATTTATTTTTAATGTTTCTTTATGAAGTTTGATATACTGAATACAAAAATCCCATTGCTTTTGTGTATCATTAACAGACGGTCAAAGAACTTATACAGACTTCTATACTGGCTTCTATACTCGTTGGGAGGGTGCATCGTGAATTGGGACAGCTTTCGTCACGCTGCCGTGACGCAATCGGCCTTTAAATATGCACTTCGAAGGACGCAGTCTGTGAATTGGGACACAGCTCCTGTCAGGTCAAAGTTTCTGAATCATTTTTGGTCCCAAATTTTTATCAATTTTCCTGGTAGTCCACTGTATGAAGAATTTTTGAGTATAATACGTCACAGTTTACTTTATTTTGCTATCCTCACTTACATAAATGAACCATAGGCCATTTCTCAAACGGAAGGCTGCATCCTCCGGAAGTCACATTTGCAGGCTGCATACGTCATCAAGCCTAGCTTATTTCAGTTAACTGAGCATTACATTCATGATTCATAAGCATATTACAACAGTTTACACTTAACTAAGAATAATGGACAAATTTATAACTGTTCTTATAGTGTCCTGCACCCACTAGTAAACAAATCTCAAAAATTATAATTTTATAGCTGAGTAATTTTTTGGTTTGACTGTATTTAATCCACATTCAGTATACATGTGTACACCGAATGGGTCAACCTGTTGGTGATGTATGTGGCCTGCAGTGTCAGTGTAATTTTTTGGGGTAATCATGAGCTCTGTAATAATGTCATCATGAAGCCTTGTGTTTTTTTTTTTTACTTAATTTGCATCGACTCAGAACACATCTTTACATAGGCATCTGTACTAATCTCCTCATTTTGCATTTCTCTTATGGTCGCATTGAAATACTTGCTCACACCCTTTGAGATGGCTTTTGCAATTTTACCACTACGTGGATGTTATCTTGTCTATTTTTGGTGCATTTTTTTAGTTACCTCACCACTTGAACAGTAACCTTGCAAGGTCTGTTTTGGGTTCTGTTTCATGTTCATGTTTTCATGTCTTTTATTTTGAGGTTTAGTCACAGTTCCTGTTTTTTTCATGCTTCCCTTGCCCTCATGTCTTTTTGTTATTGGTTCCCTTGTACTTTGTGTCACGTTCTGATTGGTTCTCTTGTTCATTGTGTCATGTTCTCATTGGTTGATTCTTGTCATGTGTCCAGTCTTGTTATAAGTAGCCATGTCGTTGCCTTTGTACCTTGTCATGTATGAAACTCAAATTTAAATATTCTAATATTTTGAGATACAGATTTATGACTTTCATGAGCTGTAAGCTCTAATCATCAAAATTAAAACAAAAAAAAACGTTTGAAATGTTTTACTTTACATGCAATGAATCTAAAATATATGAAAGTTTCACTTTTTGAAATAAGTTACAAGAAAAAATGAACTTTTTCACGACATTCTAATTTATTGAGATGCACCTATACAATGTCAGTGCCAAAGAGGCTTTTCAATTGTCAAGTCAAGTCAAGTCACCTTTATTTATATAGCGCTTTTAACAATACAAATTGTGACAAAGCAACTGCACAAAATCAAAATGGGAAAATAGTCTCAATAATGTAAAATGACAAGATTAAACACTCAATTTTCAGTTAAAGGCATTTCATTATTGAATTCAGTGATGCATCGTCCAGCTCAGTTCAATTCAAAAAGTTTCTGTTCAATCAAGTCGACGATATTGCTGGAAATGAAGTGTTCCCAACTAAGCAAGCCAGAGGCGACAGCGGCAAGCAATCAAAACTCCATTGGTGACAGAACGGAGAAAAAAACCTTGGGAGAAACCAGGCTCAGTCGGGGGCCATTTCTCCTCTGGCCAGACAACACAGCAGTTCAATTCCAACTGCTGCAAAGTCAGATTGGAGGTCTCAACTGGTTGCCGAGGTCTTTTCCTGATGTGTGTTGTGTTTTGGGATGCACTAACAAACATAGGAGTCTCCATAGACTCCCTCCATCTGAGCCACTGAGGACACTGTGGTTAAGTTTCATTGTCTAAGGAAATGTCCTTGAAAAAATCAGTAAAGTCCCCAATAAGTGTAGGGATCAACACCAACGCTTCGTGTGCGAGCGTCAGGTCCAGACAAAGTACAGGTGCATCTCAATAAATTAGAATGTCGTGGAAAAGTTCATTTATTTCAGTAATTCAACTCAAATTGTGAAACTCGTGTATTAAATAAATTCAATGCACACAGACTGAAGCAGTTTAAGTCTTTGGTTCTTTTAACTGAAAGAGCTTCTTGGCACTCTGTAAGGCTAATGATGCTAAAGCTACCATTGTCTCTGTCTGTTTTCACTGGTGCTGTCTTCATGAATGATCGTGAATAGGAATGTGGTAGATAAAAGTTGCATATGAAAGCAATGTGAGTCGATCGCTTAAGTTTGTTGAGCTCATAATCACGAGTGGGACTTATAAAGTTTGTGATAGCATGCCATGCACCATGAGACCAGCTATGTTGTTATTTTTATCACGCTGTGCTCCCTGTCTGTGTAATTCATAAACGTGAATTTATTATGCAGAGTACAATCAGATGACTGACTTTTAAACAGAGTATGTTTTCTGTAAAGATAACAGACTTGTACTAATAGGGGAATGTTTATTTGCAAAGGCTAGCACTGCTAATGCGGGAGCTTGAGCTCTTGAAGCTCCGCCCTCTTCTCCGGGAGCACCAGCTCATTTGCATTAAAGCAACACACTCAAATACAGCGCGTTTTGGCTCATACCCTAAAAGTGGCAATTTTAACAAGCTATTAAAAATGATCTGTCAGGTATTTTGAGCTAAAACTTCACATACACACCCTGGAGATATCAGACTTATTTTACATCTTGTAAAAAGGAGCATAATAGGTCCCCTTTAATATTGAAGTATTTAATATTGTTTAATACTCTCCCACATATTTAGCTATTCTAACTGCGCTTATTTCCGTCGTTGGTATCAGTGGCAGTGGGTGGTAATAGACAAGAAATGTACAGTTTTATACCATCCTGCTGTTAATGTTTCTTTAGTCATTCGGCAATCCTTCAACCTGAACCACTGTAGGGAAACCACCCTTACAAACCATTTACATACACAAACAAGCAAATATTTTACATTAGATTTGTTTGGTAAAGTAGATTCAAAAAATATTAAACTAAAAAAAACAGTCCTAGAGATCAAGTGACAAACAAAACAGTAATTGACTATCTACACTACCTTTCAAAAGTTTAGGGGCAGTATTTTTTTTAAGAACTTGATACTTTTATTCATCAAGGACACATTAAATTGATCAAAAGTGCCAGTAAAGACATTTTTATTTGTTACAAAAGATTTCTATTTCAAATAAATGCTGTTCTTTTTTCATTCATCTGTAAATCCTGAAAAATAGAATGAATCACGGTTTCCACAAAAATATGAAGCAGCACAACTGTTTTAAACATTGATAATAATCAGAAATGTTTCTTGAGCAGCAAATCATCATATTAGAATGATTTCTGAAGATCATGTGACACTGAAGACTGGAATAATGATGCTGAAAATCAGCTTTGATCACAGAAATAAATTACATTTAACATATATTCACATGTGTGGTTTAAAAAAACTGCTTAATTATAGACAAGCATGAATGTATGAAAATGCAACTGATTTAGATTATTTAGGTTAGTTTGGCCAGAAATTGTAACACTTTATAATATGCTATAAATCCCCATTAGAGCCCTGTTGAAAAAAAACAGCATATGCTGGTTAGGTATGTTTTGAAGCTGGGATGCTGGTTTGAGCTGGTTTAAGCTGGTCCTTTGCTGGTTTATGCTGGTCCGACCAGCTTAAGACCAGCACATGACCAGCTAAGGACCAGCTCAAACCAGCATCCCAGCTTCAAAACATACCTAACCAGCATATGCTGTTTTTTTCAACAGGTAGGATGAAATGAGTGTTGGCATCTCTGAACAAAGGAAAACATTACAGAAAACTCAGCGTTAATATCAGTGTAAATCTAGTAAAATAGCAGATACATGAATGTTATACGTTACCCAGTAAGAACCACAGGCACTTGTAGAGCTTCTTCATGGCTAATTCAAGGAATCTGTCTTTCTTTAGGATGAAGAGTGTGAGTGATATACGTTTTATGGAGGATGATCTGCTTAAATGTGCATCACATGACCAACCTGGTCTCTCCTCCCTTCAGTCACACTCACCTGTCTCTCAGGTTTCAAACAAACACACTGTATTTGTTTAATTTGTCCTAATGTCTATTGGATCAATGTGAATTTTGTGCACAGTTGTTATTGTGTACATCTTTATTGTCATGTATACGGTGCAAGAACCTGCAAGAATTGCAGAACTGCACAAAACATATTATGTTCCGCACAGATTTTCAGGGAGTTTGTGCTGAAACTCCCGTCAGTTTACACAGGCCTGCCAAATCAGGTGCAAACACGCTGACAAATAAAAACACAGACAGATAAACAAATAAGCGTCAAATAAGCAGCTGTAAACTCTACCATTGACATGTGTGACGCTTTAAGGTGATCATGCTTTTTCCATTGCTGAACAACTTACCTTTGGACATCAGAGCTTCTCCATCTCTTATGCTTTATAAGAGATGGCTTTGTAAAGTTTTATTTGTGTTCTCTAACCTTAGTGCAGTTTAAAAGTCTTAGCAGGCATGAATGAATGAATGAATGAACAAATAAATGCTATGAAACACATTAGTGAAAGAAAACATCCTAATTAGTCCATTTATACACAAGAGGAGCCAGAGCCATCCATACTGCATTTACATCCATGTTTATGCAAACTTTGGATTGTCAACTCCAACATTGGCATAAAGGCTTAAATCACTATAGGCTGAGGTGGATTTATTTTGGAGTTTTGAGTCAACAGATTTTCAGTGCAAAAGAAATGCTATTCGTAACAGCATTTTTTTAAAATTACTCTTACTTTCCAGTTGAAAAAAAGTATTTATATCTTCTATATATACAGTATATATATATATATATATATATATATATATATATTTCTTCTCTATCTCTCTCTCTATATATATATACAGTATATATTAGAGACTATATCTTTAATCTAATTGTATTTTTCTCCACTTGCAGATTTTCCCCCCACTTGTTTTAAGTATAAGCACATTAAATACAAGGGGGGAAAGGTGCTGTAGTAGTCAACAACAGTAATAACGTAATGTTGATATTTGAAAACATACTGCCTCTTTTGTCCCATATGCTACTGAGTATTTTTGACACTCATTTTACCACAATATTTTCATAGAGGGAAAACCATTAGCATATAATGCAACAAGGACTGCTAAAGTCAACTAATTTTATGAGACCATCTTTCTGGAGTCTTTTTTGCCCTCCTGTAATTTGGCTCCAAACCTCAGATGTCATTTTGTCATGTCATTTTGACTCCTGTTTCCAAAACAGCGGATTACTCAGTAAATATTAATTTGTGGCTTTTAATATTCTGGCTTTCATCGCTATATGTCTTTCATTAGAGAAAATATGAACAAGATCCAAAATTTTAACAGTTTCTAAAAATTGGTATATTTGACAGAATTACTCTAATTGTTGAAGGATTTACTTACTAAGATTGAGTAAGAAAAGTCAGAAAATCTTCTGATTTCCAATGCTGATTTGTTTGATGTTTTCGTATTTATCCTCACATTTGTTATTGTTTTTCTTTAAAGTGAAAGTGACGTGACATGTGGCCAAGTATGGTAACCCATACTTGGAATTTGTGCTCTGCATTTACCCTTCCAAAGTGCACACAAACAGCAGTGAACACACACACACCGTGAACACACACACGGAGCAGTGGGCAGCCAATGCTGCGGCGCCTGGGGAGCAGTTGGGGGTTCGGTGCCATGTTCAAGGGCACCTCAGTCGTGGTATTGAGGGTGGAGAGAGTGCTGTTCATTCACTCCCCCCACCTACAATCCCTGCTGGATCTGAGACTCGAGCCCGCGACCTTTGGTTTACGAGTCCGACTCTAACCATTAGGCCAAATCTTCCACAAAACTTTTATAAAAGTTTTGTGGAAGATTTGGCCTAATGGTTAGAGTCAAAACTTTTATAAAAGTTTTGTACCTGTAACCGCACAGGAAGGTTAATGGGGCGACCTGGTCGAAAAGTCGCTAGATCATATCATTCATTAATCATACAGTGAAACAAATTTTTATAAAAGTTGTTTTGAATTTATTTTTAATGTTTCTTTATGAAGTTTGATATACTGAATACAAAAATCCCATTGCTTTTGTGTATCATTAACAGACGGTCAAAGAACTTATACAGACTTCTATACTGGCTTCTATACTCGTTGGGAGGGTGCATCGTGAATTGGGACAGCTTTCGTCACGCTGCCGTGACGCAATCGGCCTTTAAATATGCACTTCGAAGGACGCAGTCTGTGAATTGGGACACAGCTCCTGTCAGGTCAAAGTTTCTGAATCATTTTTGGTCCCAAATTTTTATCAATTTTCCTGGTAGTCCACTGTATGAAGAATTTTTGAGTATAATACGTCACAGTTTACTTTATTTTGCTATCCTCACTTACATAAATGAACCATAGGCCATTTCTCAAACGGAAGGCTGCATCCTCCGGAAGTCACATTTGCAGGCTGCATACGTCATCAAGCCTAGCTTATTTCAGTTAACTGAGCATTACATTCATGATTCATAAGCATATTACAACAGTTTACACTTAACTAAGAATAATGGACAAATTTATAACTGTTCTTATAGTGTCCTGCACCCACTAGTAAACAAATCTCAAAAATTATAATTTTATAGCTGAGTAATTTTTTGGTTTGACTGTATTTAATCCACATTCAGTATACATGTGTACACCGAATGGGTCAACCTGTTGGTGATGTATGTGGCCTGCAGTGTCAGTGTAATTTTTTGGGGTAATCATGAGCTCTGTAATAATGTCATCATGAAGCCTTGTGTGTTTTTTTTTTTTACTTAATTTGCATCGACTCAGAACACATCTTTACATAGGCATCTGTACTAATCTCCTCATTTTGCATTTCTCTTATGGTCGCATTGAAATACTTGCTCACACCCTTTGAGATGGCTTTTGCAATTTTACCACTACGTGGATGTTATCTTGTCTATTTTTGGTGCATTTTTTTAGTTACCTCACCACTTGAACAGTAACCTTGCAAGGTCTGTTTTGGGTTCTGTTTCATGTTCATGTTTTCATGTCTTTTATTTTGAGGTTTAGTCACAGTTCCTGTTTTTTTCATGCTTCCCTTGCCCTCATGTCTTTTTGTTATTGGTTCCCTTGTACTTTGTGTCACGTTCTGATTGGTTCTCTTGTTCATTGTGTCATGTTCTCATTGGTTGATTCTTGTCATGTGTCCAGTCTTGTTATAAGTAGCCATGTCGTTGCCTTTGTACCTTGTCATGTATGAATGTATTTATCCTGCTGTCGGTGAGTTTAAGTCAAGTCATAGTCAAGTCAAGTCTTTGTTTGGATTATGTAGTGGTGGGCAGAGCGAGGCTTCGTGAAACACTGAAGCAGTCGAAGCAAATGTGTCGAGGTTTCGAAACATTTCGACACCCGTCTCTACGGTGACACCAAGTGGTCATCTTCAAGTATTGCTCTGAAACAGCGTCGACAAATAATCAGTTCAGCGATTTGACGAATTATAACCTATGTTATGTTAGTCAATCCACCAAGTGATTTGGGGGAGTGGTTAGTGTGCTCGACTGGAATGCTGTCTCCTTGGGTTCGAATCCTGGGTGAAGCTGTCATCTTCACAAAATTATAATAAACAATTAAAATGTGTGTTTTTATTGTTCTGTTCTTGTAAAGTGTTGAAACATCGGTCTGACATCAAAATGAACTCTTTGTGAATAAATAAGTGTTATTTTGGTAATGAAAATAGACAATAAAATACATCAAGCCACAATGTCGTATTTTTTTTTAATTTTTTTTACATATAAATATTTTTATTTAAAAATATTAATTGTTCTGCTGTTGATGGACTTAGCCTACTTATTTTTTTACATAGAATTTCTCCAGCCTTTGAAAAAATCCCACGAAGTGAAGATGCGTTAACTCCACTTTTATACTTTGTGGGAGTTAGGTTGAGACAGATGTGCAATTGTGTGAATTGTTCCTGACCCTGTCAATCAAACGCAGAATCGGCAGGTATGCACGTCTCCAAACACTTGTGACATGCCCCGATGCTTCGAATCGCCTTACGCCCGTTTCACACCGCAAGCATGAGCGTCGCGTGAGCAGCGCAGAAGCGTTGCGTATGCAGAGCGTGAGCAGCGCGCGCCCATTGTGCTTTCATACTGGCAGCGTTTGTCGCGCGCAGCTGAACCGCGGCTTGTAGGCTAGTACAGTACAGATGAGTATCATCATTTCTGTCATATTTTCCAGCGTTCTCCTCCGAACACTGTCTGTGTGCCATGTGCTTTTGTGTATGATATGGCCAGCATAGGCTACTCTGTGATGCGACCGTGTCCCCCTGCCCTCTGTCCCACACACATATGTAAATAACATATATTATATATAGGTAGTTTACACGATAAACTTGAGCCAAGTTTTCAAGATGTGTATACGAAAAAATTGCCGACCCTGTCAGGAAAAATTTTGTCTGACCCTTCTCACATTTTGTATGAGGAATATTAATTTTTGCCATCTAACAGAAGACTTAGAGTTGCGTATGCTAGATTGAATTGGCTATGTTACGTAAATCTTTTGTGTATCAGTCTGTAAAATTAATAAATCAGAATTGGGGGTTCAAATAGGCCTCTGGGCTCTGGAAAATAGAAAGAACTCACTATTCTAATGCACTGTAGCCGTATGTTTATTATACTGTTGTTGTTTTTCTGTATTAAGGTGCATCTATTATATTGTTTGTCGTGAAATCCAAGACATATTTTAGAACGAATTCCAACAATAAAGTGTAATTGGATTGAATAATTGAATTGAAAAAGTAATATTAAAACTAACAAATGCCTCTAGTTTTATTATTTAATGATGTTTTATTAACAAAGTTCGGGAGGAGCACGTTCAGATAATTAACCTAATTAGCACAAGAGGAGCACAATCAGTAATCAACCCAGTTAACAAGATAAGAGGTGTGTATATATACACAGCAGACTTACCTCTGTTCCTTGACAGTTTTCCAGCATTCGTTTTTGCTCCTTTGCACGATGTCGCAAAACGAACTGTCTCCATCCAACGAGTCTGGATCATCCCCTGATCCTACGCCGCAACCTGCCGGCCCCAGTATCACCACTCCTCCGCCAAACGAAGCCGCCGAGCCCGAGGCTTCATCGCGCGGCCGCCGCTCTGCTCGGCTAGCTACATGCTCACCAAGACGCCGAGGCCAATCCTCGCCTCCACCAGCGAGACCTCCAAATGCTTCGCCAGCATCCTCCTACTGTTCAGCAGGGTCCTCAATACCTCCTATTGAGAAGTGGACCGTATTAAGCTTGAGGCAAGCGCTGATCAATTCAGATTTACAGTTCTCGCGAAGGATGAACAAAGCAGAATTGTACAATCTCTACGTTACCTTACGATCAGCCAACCTCACGCCAAAATCCACTGCAGCCTCAAAAGGGGCCAACAAAGCGAGCAAAGCTCGTAAGATCCCGGACTCGCCTCGCTCAACTCCTCCTTTATCTCGCTCAAGGTCCGGTCCTTCTCGAGCGCCAGCTCGCAGCGGCAGGCCTTCAGCGAGCCTGGGCCGCGCTCCGGAGCACACCACCGCAAGGCCTCGCTCATCTCCCGTTTCAGCTCAACCTTTCACCGTGGCTCTCCCTGCCGCTTCGCCGAATGTAGCTGGCCCTCCCTCAACTTCTCTATTTTCTCCTCCGGTTACTGATAACCCCTTTTATTTTCAGTGGCTTCCAGCTCCAGTGACAAATGCTAGCGTGAGGCTGCCTCCGCTAGCGGCACAAGCTACTCAGCAGGGTATCTCAAAACCCGCCCCCCTCCTATGGCCTACGGTAGCTGAAACAAGCGCGAGGTTGCCTCCGCCGGCTACGCAGGCTCACACATTTCATTCATTTTCTCATGCTACTAACAACCCTTTATCTTTCCAGTGGCCTCCAGTTCCCGTTGTAAACGCTAGCGTGAGGCTGCCTCCGCTAGCGGCGGAAGTTACTCAACCTCTTCAGGGTGTCTCAAACCACACCCCCTTTCCGTGGCCCGGAGTAGCTGAAACAAGCGCGAGGCTGCCTCAGCTTGCTACTCAGGCACACTCATCCCAATTTCCTCCTTCTTTCTATTACAACCTACCACCTCAAATTTCAGAGCCCGGTCCAAGCGTGAGGTTGCCTCCGCCGACAATCGCGGCTCCTCCTCCTCTCCCTCACTCCTCTTTACTGCACTCAAAATCACCATATTCTCTATTTACAGCAACACCTCTGCCTGTCCCAGCAAATGCTGTCGCATTGGAGCCGCCACCAGTGACTCACAACATCCGGGCACAGATTTTAGCAGGTACGGACATAGACCTCTCCAGTCTTCTTTCCCTGATTCCCGCGCCTGAATCTAACCGAGAAATGGACTGCGGAGACTTTTCAGTAACGCTAAAAAACCAAAAGCCACTATCATCACGCATACTGTCACTTTCTGAATTCACCATTGCATTCAGCCGCTACACTGAAATAATCTGCTCAGCCTTCCCCCATAGGCGGCGCGAGCTGAATGATTATTTGGCGCTAATAGCTGAACTTGCGTTGTCCTACGGGGGAGGGCATTTCTACACCTACCACAAGCTCTTCTCGGCAAAATGTGCAGTACGGGTCTCACAGTGGAACCAATGTCCCTACTGGGGTGCAATCGACCCTGACCTGCACAGCAGAGTGTTTCTGGGCTGCAGAAACATCTCATGCGCGGTCTGCAGGTCAGTGGCCCATTCCACTATGCTATGCCCACAAATTAACCCCTCTATTCTCCCCTGCCCAGTCACATCTCCAGTTAAATCCACCAGCTACGTGCCAAGACCTGCAACGAAAGTGAATCTGGATTTCAGAAGGAATGCTCCTTCTACCGATAGCAGGCAGCCCTGCAACAATTTTAACATCGGCAGATGCACCAGACAGCGTTGCCGGTATCTGCACATCTGCAGTTTTTGCGGCGGCGCACATGCACGCCATGTATGTCCTGTAAAGAAATCAGTTAATAAAAAATCTAAAAATTACTTATCGACTCCTGTGAATATCTCTCAGCTATCTATCGAACTATGTAACCACCCGGACATTGAATTCACTAATTATCTGCTGTACGGCCTCAAACACGGTTTTAAACCCGGCGTAGAATGCCCACTTTCTGAAAGCATTACATGTAACAACCTACAATCTGCTCTCGCAGAGCCCGACATCGTTGACAATTTGATTAAAAAAGAAGTAGATTCAGGCTTCATGATCGGCCCTTTCGATGCTCCCCCCTTTCCAGTTTTTCGAATCAGCCCCATTGGAATAGCCACCAGGAAATTTTCAGGTAAAAAACGCCTTATAATTGACCTGTCAGCTCCTCATAATTCCCCGTTCCCAAGCATAAACAGCTTGATTCCTCTCGATGAATTTTCTCTCAAATACCACGATATTGATCACGCGATCGATATGTTAAAAATAGTAGGTCACGACGCTTGGATGGCAAAAATCGACATCACCTCAGCATTTAAAGTGATGCCCATCCATCCGGATTCGTGGCACCTTTTCGGGGTACGCTGGAACGGAAAATTCTATTTTTCGGTGCGTTTAACTTTCGGATGCAAAAGCAGCCCCAAGATATTTGACATGCTATCAGAGGCCGTTTGTTGGATTTTATCAAACAATTACGCAATCCCTCACCTCATTCATTTACTCGATGATTTTTTAATAATCTCGCCTCCCGATGCCATTCCAGCAGCGCACATTCTTTCAGTTCTAAAAGTTTTTTCCGAGCTTGGTATCCCCATTGCCCAGGAAAAAACTATGGGCCCTGCCACCTCCATCGAGTTCCTGGGGATCAATTTAGACTCAGTCAAATTCCAGGCATCTCTGCCCAAAGAAAAAATAGACAGAATAATTTTTGTAGCATCCACCCTCTCAGATAATTCAAACTGTTCAAAACGTGAACTCCTATCCTTGCTCGGCTACCTTAACTTCGCCATGCGTATCATCCCTCAGGGCCGCCCTTTTATTTCGCATCTCCTCTCCCTCGCATCCTCCGTTTACACGCTAGAGGATAGAATTTCCATAAATCAGGCATGTCACGATGAACTCTCATTATGGATAACATTCCTTAAACAGTGGAACGGCTTATCCTTCTTCTACAACAATCTCATATCTTCTCCCGTGGACATCCAACTGTTCACAGATGCAGCTCCCTCAGTCGGTTTTGGGGGCTTCTATCATGGGCGTTGGTTTGCATCCCCATGGCCTCCCCAGCTCCAAGACACAACACAGTCCTCAGCACTGTTCGAGCTGTACCCTGTCGTAATAGCAGCCTTCCTGTGGGGGAAAGAATGGACTGCTAACAGTATTTTAGTACATTGTGACAATGAAGCAACAGTCCAGTGCATCAATAAAGGTCGTTCTCATTCACACGCTCTTATGCCTCTTTTAAGACGCCTCACCTGGATCTCAGCATGTGATCAATTTATCATAATTGCCAAACATGTTCCCGGTTCAGAAAATCAAATCGCTGACTCTCTTTCTCGTTTTCTGTTTCAGAAATTCAGAACGTTGGCTCCAGAGGCGGACCAATTCCCAACTCCAGTGCCTCACTATTCAGAACTAATATTTCCATAGCCCACCCGTTAAAACCCCTTCTCGACGTATCGCTCGACACCATCCTCCAAGCAGTATCTCCCAGAACCCTCCAATCTTACGTGACAGCATGGAGGTGTTTTAAATCATTCCACCTTTCATACAACCTACCGTTTCCCGATTTTTCCCTTCTCTCAATCTCCTCATTCGTCTCCTACCTTAACAGCATTAAGGGCCTCGTAGTTGGGTCCATCAAAGGGTACCTAAGCGGCCTCCAATTTTTTCACAAACTAATGTTCGGCACTCCCTCTCCCGAAATAAACAACTCCCAAATCTCCCTATTGATCAAAGGGATTCAACGATGTCAACCCACCCGCCCCGACTCCAGACAACCAATAACACTAGACATTCTCACAAAATGTATTCATACCCTCCGTTCAGGCTACCGGCCCATCAATACCGCCCGCACACTCGATGCTATGTTTATCTTGGCTTTTTTCGGTTTTCTTAGATGTTCAGAACTCACTGTCACTTCGAAATTCAATCCAAAAATCCACCCCACCATCTCAGACTTATCCGTCCTCGACAGTGAAACAATCTCCTTCCTGATTAAACAAAGCAAGACAGACCAAGCCAGGAAAGGCCATTTTATCTATATTTTCAACCTCCCATCACCAATCCAACCATATCAAACTATTCTCGCATACATACAATTTAGAAACTCCCAAGCAAAGTCTCCTATCGAACCCCTATTCCTTGACGACTCCAACAAACCCGTAACTCGCTTTTGGTTCCAAAAACACCTCAAATCGGTTCTCCAACAATCAGGCATCCCAGCGGATAACTACTCCAGCCACTCCTTTCGCATCGGGGCAGCAACCTCAGCAGCTCAGAAAGGCCTCTCTAAGCATCAAATCCAAGCTCTCGGCCGATGGTCTTCAGACGCTTTCAAAAGCTACATCAGGACCAATCGATCTCACATTAAAAAAGCCCACCAAACCCTCATCGACTAAAAAAAAAAAAAAAAAAAAAAAAAACCAGCATCGCACTCCCGTCGGATGCTGCAACTGCATCCCGGAAAACATTGGTTTTTTCCGTCCGTCTACCAAACGAGGCTTACCCATCTGACACAGTGAGTATTGAGCTCCCGTCTGATGCTGCAACTGCATCCCGGAAAACATTGGTTTTTCCGTCCGTCTACCAAACGAGGCTTACCCATCTGACACAGTGAGTATTGAGCTCCCGTCAGATGCGGCAACTGCATCCCGGAAAACATTGGTTTTTCCGTCCGTCTACCAAACGAGGCTTACCCATCTGACACAGTGAGTATTGAGCTCCCGTCAGATGCGGCAACTGCCTCCCGGAAAACATTGGTTTTTCCGTCCGTCTACCAAACGAGGCTTACCCATCTGACACAGTTGAGTATTGAGCTCCCGTCAGATGCGGCAACTGCCTCCCGGAAAACATTGGTTTTTCCGTCCGTCTACCAAACGAGGCTTACCCATCTGACACAGTGAGTATTGAGCTCCCGTCAGATGCAGCAACTGCCTCCCGGAAAACATTGTTTTTTCCGTCCGACTACCGACAAGGCTTACACAAATGATGCAATGAGTATTGAACTCCCATAAGACGCCACCAAGATCTTGCGGCTGGCACTTCAAAATTATTTAAACCGTCCATCGGCCGGTAAGGTCCACCCATCAGACGCCGCGAGCTGCTCCCGTCAAACTGTGGACCTTCCCGGTCAGTCGATTCAAGCCCATCCACTCCGTCATCGACCAGTAGGGCTCACCCGTCTGACGCTGTGAGCTGCTCCCGTCAGAGAAGCGGTGTGAGCCCTCCTGATCGGGCTTACCAAATCACGTTGCTCCTCGTCCATCGGCTAGTGGGGCCCATCTTCCCAGCACTGCGAGCTGCTCCCGTTGGAGGCAGTATGGGTCCCCGGTCAGACAACCCAAACACGCTGCTCCTCCGTCATCAACCAGTAGGGTTCACCCATCCGACGCCGTGAGCTGCTCCCGTCAGAGAAGTGGTGTGAGCCTTCCCGATCGAACGCCCCAATCACGCTGTTCCTCGTCCATAGGCCGGTAGGGCCCTTTCACCCGGCGCCGTGAGCTGCTCCCGTCGGAGTTAGTATGGGCCCTCCCGGTCAAGAGACTAAGTTTCTTCCTGAAACGCCAGCCCGCCAAATTTTCTGCGCTAATTTTGGGGGGTTATTCGTCGGGCGGCTGTCCTTTGCTATGTTGCTTTTGGGGGGTATTCAGGGTTCGGGCCAAAGTTCCGAGCTCGAAGCCCTCCCCTCGGACAGCACGCCAAATACGCATAAACCTTATTCTATTTATTATATGTAAGTGTGAACTAGTGAAATGATGTTTTATTAACAAAGTTCGGGAGGAGCACGTTCAGATAATTAACCTAATTAGCACAAGAGGAGCACAATCAGTAATCAACCCAGTTAACAAGATAAGAGGTGTGTATATATACACAGCAGACTTACCTCTGTTCCTTGACAGTTTTCCAGCATCCCTCCGCCACCCCTTCTCCGCACTTACAACTATTCCTGTCCTAAACCTATGGGGGGTATTCAGGGTTCGGGCCAAAGTTCCGAGCTCGAAGCCCTCCCCTCGGACAGCACGCCAAATACGCATAAACCTTATTCTATTTATTATATGTAAGTGTGAACTAGTGAAACAGACCTTTGAAGTTTGGGCAAAAACTCGTGGAAGTGGTGTTTTCGTGCATATATGGTGATTGTGAAACACGAAACGCATCACTTACATGATTTTGTGGTCAAATTTGTTATTTTTAATGTTAATCGGGTCAATTTTTATCAAGAACAATGCACTGTGACTTTACTTCAGCGTAAGCGGCGCAGCAAAAATAGACTCGGCGCCGAAATGATCGCGGCACTGCTGCTCACGCGACGCTCCTGCTTGACGCTCACGCGCTGCTCCTGCTCCCGGTGTGAATGCACTCATTTGTTAACATGCACGCCGGAAAAAATATGCGCTGCTCACGCGCCGCTGACGCTTGCGGTGTGAAACGGGCGTTAGTCACGTGACATGGGTGTTTCGAATCACGCTTTGGAGCAGTGTTTCGAAACATCTGCGCTTCGGGATCTCGATACCATGTCGAAACGTCAGTTTCGCGTCAGCCATCCCTAGGATTATGTTTGGATCACTTTGTTTAATAAAGCTGCATTTGGGTTCATCTTAAACTTGCCTTCAGTGGACTGGCTCGTTACAGAATACACGACCCACACCATGAACCCAGCAGTTTCACGCCTTCTCTGCCTTCGTCAAGGTAACAGGGGTATTGAGGAATATGTTCAGGACTTTTGTGGACTGCCATTTGGTGGCTTTTAATGATATGGCCCTTAACCTGTTAACCAGCGCCCCCCATATTGGGAATCACAGCTGAAAATGACTAACTAACTTAAAATGGTAACAGCTCCTGACTTCAGTGTGCCACACACACAATTTTGGTGTCTTTGGAAAGAAGAGTTGATAATACTCAAAAATATAAAAAGTTATAGACACTGAAGTGCCTTGATAAAAATTGTACCACACTGAATTTTCTTTTTATTTCATATAAAAATACATGCAATCAGCCCTGAAGCAATCCAGAAAAGTAATGGGTTGAAAGTCACATGTCTCATGAGTTTATATTTCAAATCTGAAGAAGATACCATGAAAAATGAGATTCCTGCAGCCATTTTTCTAGCCCTTGGCTTGACATTTTTTTAAAAAGGGGTACTTAAGCCAAAAAAGTTTGAGAACCACTGCTCTAGAAGATATTAAAGCAGAGATACACTCAAACACTTGAATACTAATACAAATAAAGAGTGGTAACTAGGCTAATATAATAGAGGAACATGCATATTCCAGATACATTTATAACCGCTTATATATGGCCTAAATAAAGACAATGTCTTTGTGTGTGTGTGTGTGTGTGATTTGTATTGTGTTTGTGGAGGTAAGTCCAGTGTTCTAGTCAGGCTGTTGGTGCCTGGCACTGGGGGGGTCATTTATTTCCCTTTGGAATGTGTTTGAAGTCCGAGGGGAGACCAGGGAGCTGATCTGTTTAGCATATTTTTGATAGTGGGGGGGAAACCATTGGCAATTTAGCACCCATATGTGCATCTCAGTGTGGTATGGAAACAGCTCCAGTCAAGAATGCAAAGCCTTGCAGAGAGTTGTGCGCTTAGCTGAGCGCATCTCAGGGTCTGCTCTCCCCTCTCTGCAGGACATCTACCTCAAACGCTGCAGAAGCAGAGCTGTCAAAATCACCAAAGACTCAAATCACCCCGGTAACTGTCTTTTCACTCTGCTGCCATCTGGTAAGCACTTTCGCTGCCTGATGGCAAAAACGGAGAGACTTAGGAGGAGCTTCTTCCCCCAGGCCATCAGACTCCTTAACTCAAACTCAGCCTCTTAAATCATCATGACTTCACTTATTAATCACTCACAATCAGTAAGATATTCATTATTATCTACCTCACACTGACAGTGTAATTTGCACACATCACTTTCTGTGTTTGATATCTTATTTTTATTTTTTTCTGAAATTGCTGCTACATGTCAACCATGTACAACCTATTTGCACATTCCTCTCTTGTACCGTCATGCTTATCTTAATATTTAAGTCTACAGTATACTATCATGCACATTATTTTATATTTTATATTTTGTTCTTTATATCTTTTTTTTTATTCATTTAATTTTATGTATACTTCTTTGTGTTGTATTCTATAATATTTGCACTGTCCATGGAGCGGACCTGACTCACATTTCACTGCTGGTTAATACTCTCTGTATAATCGTGTATGTGACAAATAAATCTTGAACTTGATTTGTTTTTAGAGTGCAAACATAGCAAATAATCAAAGGTTTCTATATGGGTCATGTGTGTAAAATTGATGTAGAAATACAAAAACTGTTTTTTTAATAAAGTGAAGAAAAGAAAAATAAACAAAACGATTTGTGGAAATCTAAAACAAGATATTTAATTAATACCTGGAATAATAAATGATAAAATGCATTTCTTTAAAAGTTTCAACAATGAATCACTCAGGCGTGACTGAAATAATATAGGAAATTAATATGGGCCATTTTAGACCCATGTTGTGCATTAGAAGGGTAGTGACACAAAAACTGGAATTCTGAATGATAAAATTAATTTTTTGCAAAGAAATTGCATATAGAAAAAATAAACTCAGTCGGGTCTCTTTAGACCCATGTAATGTATTGTAATGCCTTGGGGAAGCGAGAACACACACACACACCATAACTGCGAGCATTCCTTAGGCTCAAAGAACTTCTTTCTTCACTATCTGCAAGTGGTAAAAATTGACAAATGAACAGCACCTCACCCAACTGGCTGGCCGATTTACTGCCATGCTATCGGGTTATCATCTTAAGGAAACCTCTAAAAACCAGGAGAGCTTTGAGGGAACATCTGCTAATGGTCCAGCTACAAACTTTATGGATTCCCTGATCGTTTAACGCAATAATTCAATGATAGTATCAACAAGAAAGACTGTTTTACGGGAGAAGTCCGAGTGTTGAAGCTCAGCAGATGCACGCCCAAATTGACTTCTTGACCTCCCGTCCTCCCCGGACATTCCAAGGAAATGTGCCTTTCTGTTCTTTAACAGAACAAGACTCAAAACTTTTCTTAAGTGTTCCAAAAAGACAATTAATAATAATCGTTGCTGCTATTAGAAGCAATAACTTTATTGTGTTAAAGTAATTTTTTATTTGGTGCTGAAGAAATGTAAAATCCAAAATTACATTAATGGACAGAGTTAATCCTATTTAATCTTACATATGATTGTTGATGTGCGCAGCCTAGTTTTTTTAATTAATTAAAGTGCATATTGCAGGTTTAAAAAAAAAAATCCAAATGAATATATAAACTTGTATGAAAATACCATATGAACCGTTAATGAAAAATTTGAAAATGTTTTACAAGACGTGAGGGCACAAATTTAGAAGAAAAAGTGACGCTTTCCTTGACAGTTCTCAAAAACCGCTTTTTTTTTTCAACATATTACGTCACATAAGGGGCTGTATCCGAAATCTCCCCCTATACCCTCATTCACTATTCCCTACATTAGTCCACTCAGTTCACTTGAAGGAGTGAATGAAAACGAGTGAGTGAATTCAGACACTCAGTGCACTGGAAGGACTGCTGCTTTTGCATAGTTTGCTTGCTGTTAAATAATCATTTGAAAGGGCAGCTCCAGTAGTAAAATTGAAGGATTAATCTTGAACTCTGTCTCGGAAATTATGTATAAACCCTAATAGTCAATTTACAATTAATTTGTACCTGTGTTGTATTACGCTGTATTACGCCGTGGACGAGCTCTTCTAAAATGAATGAATGGATGATTCAGCTGCGGGCGCCATCTTCTGGCGAGACGCGGGAATTCATTCGGCACGTGACTCTCACAGTGCATTATGGGGATTCTCTAGCCATTGAGTGTACATTGGTTGTACACTCGTTTTTGCGGTGCATTGTGGGATTGAATGAGTGCACTCGAGAACATCCACTGGTTTCGAACACCACTTAAAATGGCTGTCCCCTCAAATAGTGCACTATTTGAGGGTATAGGGGGCGATTTCGGATACAGCCAGGGAGTCGTCTGCCTGGCTCTGTTGGTATTATTCGGGTGTGCCTCACATGTTCTGAAAAGTGAAGCTGCGGGGCGCTTTGATCGCCCCCTGGTGGCTGGCTGCAGTACAGGCCATAAACCCCGCCCTCTCCATGTAAACGAATGGGGAAAAAAAATTACACTTCCAATACAATTTTCCAAAAGATGATTTTGGTCATTTAAGGTAGTTGTTATCACGCTGATATATGTTCAATTGTTCGTTTTTGTGATAAGTTTGATTTTAGCTAGTAATTTGATGCTATAAAAACGGGGCATGTCGTTATGATTGACAGTTGTGATTGACAGCTTCTCTGAGCGGACTGTCGGAGCTTCGAGAGGAGATTGAAGATATAGCCATCTAATAATTTTCGATTTCTGTGTTATTTCACACCAACAAAATTAGTTGTTCAGCAGTATACTGTACTAACTGACCTACAGGATCACTGAGTTATTTTCGGTAATGTTAAATGTGGGCTTTATAAGGTAACTATATTTTATTAGATAAGATAACACGCATAACGTTAGCCATGACGGGAAAAGCAGGTGACCGTTATCTAGCAGTTACTAATTCTTTTTATGGGTATAAAATAATTAGGAAGACAAAACTAATGATAGCCTACTCTAATTAATTATAGAGTACTGCCTACAGCAATCGATCTCCTGTAACGTTAGTTGAACTTGATTTAAAATGGCAGGACCATTTCTGACATTTTAGAGTTGTTTGTAGTGGCATATTATTTAGTTTATCTACTGAATTTGCTGTTTCAAAAATATTAATGGTCTAGAAACAGAATATTGAATAACAGGTAGAACTTTTAATTGTGTATAATATTTATATATATATTTAAATTACATCATTACATGTGTCCTTGTGTTAACAGTAGTTGTTTTGACCTATACCAATGTATTGTAGTTATCACTAGTAATTTATTTGAAAACGAACAATGTACATTAAGAAACATTCAAATAAATGTAAATTCCCCTTTGCCAGATGGAATTAAGCCATCATTTAAACCAAATGAAAAAGGAAGGAGGAAAAAACAAATGATGCAGGCGTCTGTTGATGTGCTGCTACAGTGTTTAGAATGCTTAGAAAGTTTATTGCAGAAACTGATAAGGATTTTTTTAATATATAGTGCAGGGATGTGATATGTAAATATCCTGTTGATATTTACACATCTTTCTTGCTATGTGTACTTGTCTCTACTTTAGCTAACTAGATTGGCATATGAACTTTATTAATGACTTACAATTTATGAAAATAATGTGAAGCATTAATATACAACTGTCAAAAGGCAGCTAATTGAAACAGTGAAAGTAGCTACATATGTTTTGCACTTTTCCTTTAGGTGAGCATGACGCAGAAAGACTCAAGCAATGGGTGGTGAACATGAGACGAAAGGACTGGAAACCAACAACCTCAACCTAACATTTTAATTTGACATCCTCATTGGTTAATGGACAGCATTTTGTCAACATATTTGCTGTCAACGCCATTAAATAAACTGATAAGATAAAATTATAGTTTTATAAAGATAAGATAAAATTATAGTTATATAATTATAGTTATACAAAAGACAACTGTATTTTATAATTTTTTCTTTCCTTATCTTTTTCTTTCTTTTCTTTTTTTTTCATTAGGAGAATCAGCATCTTAAGAGTACAGCAGTTCCAACTATTTTCTCATTTCCTTGTCATCTGGTGAAGTCCTCTTGTACAGGGGTAAGATGCAAGATTTTTGAGAGTAATAATTCAGAGGTAAGTGGCTCCTCTCTTTTCTGCAAAGTTACAGGAGACAATGAAGAGGATTCTCCAGTTGACAAGTGTATTAGCAGAAAGATGGCAGCATCATAATGTTATTTTTACACAGAGATCGGTAGGTAGGTCTGTTAGTAAAATATGTTGACTTTAGCCATTTTTTGTTGCATTATGTGCCAATGGTGACCATTTAAAAATTGGGTAACAGCACTTTTCAAGTTTTTTTCTCCAAAGTTTGCAGGACTGTAACTCAAGAAGTATTAAAGATATCTCAATGCCCTTTTATATATTGGGTCTTAACAAACTGTCCTTTTGGTATCTTCATTTTAAAGGCCCTATATGGTTCAGTTCCAGAGATATTGGACAATTGAAACATTGTCCAGTTACACCCTGGTAACTGTCTCTTCACTCTGCTGCCATCTGGTAAGCACTTCCGCTGATGGCAAAAGCTGAGAGACTTAGGAGGAGTTTCTTCCCACAGGCCATCAGGCTCCTGAACTCAAACATCATCATGACTCCACTTTATAATCACTAACAATCAGTAAGATATTCACACTCATTATTATCTACCTCATACTGACAGTGTCATTTGCACACATCACTTTCTGTGTTTTGGTATCTTACTTTTTTATAATTTTTTTTGAGATTGCTGCTACATGTCAACCATGTACAACCTGTTTGCACATTCCTCTCTTGTACAGTCATGCTTATCTTAATATTTAAGTCTACAGTATACTGTCATGCACATTCTTTTATATTTTATTCTTTATATCTTATTTTTTATTCATTTCATTTTATGTATATTTCCTCTGTGTTGTATTCTATAATATTTGCACTGTCCATGGAGCGGACCTGACTCACATTTCACTGCTGGTTATATACTCTCTGTATAATCGTGTATGTGACAAATAAATCTTGAACTTGAACTTGAAGAAAATGGAACAAATGATGTGAGAAAGGTTGAAATGTATCAAACACTCCCTAATTTCTCAGCTAATGACATATCACTACTGTGGAACTGTGATGGCATTCCAATGTTTAAATCTTCACCTTTCTCACTGTAGACCATCAGATGTGTAATCAATGAACTCTCACCAAATGTTCGTTTCAAAAACATCATTCTCGCAGGTGTCTGGTTTGGACGTGGTAAACCTGACATGTCCATCTATCTTAAGCAATTTGTGGATGACATTCTAAAAATCAATTCAAAAGGTCTGGAATGGATGCACCCACTCACGAAAACCTCTGTTGTGTCTAAGGTTTTCCCTGTCGTATGCTCATGTGACGCAGTAGCAAGATGTGTGCTTTAAGGTATACATCTGTTCAATGGTGCATATGGATGTGGCCATTGCTTAAATGAAGGTAAAACAGTGCCAAAAGGAAGAGGATATGCCAGAGTCTATCCACCCACTGAGGCACAGAAAAGAACCCATGGCCATGTCATTGAATGTGGGCAGAGTGCCATTGAGAATCATGTTGATCATGTGTTTGGGGTGAAGACAGTATCACCCTTAGTCCTCCTGAATTCCTCCTCTGGTTTTGACATTGTGAACAGCTTTCCAACTGACTACACTGTGTTCTCTTTGGAGTGACAAAGCAATTCTTGGACTTGTGGTTTAATAGCAAGTACCATGACAGCCCTTGGTATATTTGGACATCATATAAGCATGTTGATGAAAGGCTGCTTACCATCAAACCTCCATTTGATATACCAAGAGTACCATGGACTGTGAAAGTAGCACAAAGGTGGAAGGCTGCAGAATGCAGAAGCTGGCTGTTATTCTACAGTGGGCCTGTTCTATACAAGATTCTTCTAACAAATTTTTCGAAACATTGGCTACTTCTGGTCACTGCCATTTTGTGCTTTCTGAATGACAGTATCACAGAAAGTGACTTGGCAGCAGCAACATCCAAGATAACAAAGATTGTGCAGGAGATACATAAGACATGGATTGTGCCAAATGTCCTTCAATGTCCATCAACTCACACACTTGCCCTTTTCTGTCAGGATGTATGGACCTCATTGGTGTACATCTGCATTTGCATTTGAGGGTCACAGCACTCCAAACAAACAAAAAACAAAAACTTATTGTTGTGGGCTTTGTATAGGGTGAGGGCTAATTTTTGTGTACACAAGAGGTAGATAGTGGAAATATTACAAATGGGTAATGGAGTTTTTGTCCCCAGTAAATAAATGGTCATTTTTCACTCCTTAATTTAATGTCTGCTCCTTGGTCCTTGGAACAAAACAAAGTATTACAACAAGTTTTGCCTCAGACCAACTGACAAATGAAGCTGAACAGTGGAAAAATTTTAAGTGTAAATTTTAACCTGTTAACCAGCGCCCCCCCATATTGGGAATCACAGCTGAAAATGACTAACTAATTTAAAATGGTAACAGCTCCTGACCTCAGTGTGCCACACACACAATTTTGGTGTCTTTGGAAAGAAGACCCTTTGGGCTTTACTATCCATCATCCAGGGTTGATAATGCTCAAAAATATAAAAAGTTATAGACACTGAAGTGCCTTGATAAAAATACATGAAATCAGTCCTGAAGCAATCCAGAAAAGTAATGGGTTGAAAGTCACATGTCTCATGAGTTTATATTTCAAATCTGAAGAAGATACCATGAAAAATGAGATTGCTGCAACATTGCTGCAACAAATGAGATTCTGGTCATCATATATCCACCTTCCAGACCAAAGTCTCACATAGATGACATCTCCAACCTCCAGGATCAACACAACTCCATTTGAGGAGTTTACAACATACTGATCCTGACGACCATGTGCTACAACCACCTTCTCTCCATTCTTCACAATGGAGACAGTTGATGGAGTTGAGGGATTAGCACCACCATAGAGAGAGAAGGTGAACTTGTACGCTCCTTTCTTTGGGGCTGTGAAAATACCTAAAGCAAATAACAAGAGATAAAGAAGAGAATCAGCTGTGCACAATATAATAGTTTTGAAACATGGCAGATCATTTAATTCTCTTATTCACATTACACAACTGCAGAGAGGTTTGAATGGAGCAGGATTCTCGTTTCTATAACTGAGTTTTGTCATTGATAATTACCTGTAATTGGGTTGTAGGCGTTTCCTATGTTTGTGAAGATGTTCCTGTAGGTTAGTGTGATATCAGTGGTGAAAGGACCGATATGTCCACTGCCAGATTCCATCAGTGCAGCTGAAAAAGCGATCTCTCTGTCTGTAATTGAAAAGATAAGCAATTTTTTGAGATATTACTGTTTTACACTGAGGATACAAACACTGAATTTAATATAATTCAAATACACAGTTTCACCTCTATTTTCCTTTCTCAGCTCCTCCACTTGACTCTCAGTAAGATTTGAAATTTCTGTGAATGAATAAGGATTGTGTTAAATTAAGTTTAAAATGCTTATTATTAGGGATATCCCAATCAGGTTTTTTGTGCCTCCGATCCGAGTATTGAGTATCTCCCGATCCGATACTTATATATTCCTAGTTTTCCAATTCAAGTACATTAAAGTTATTAAAATCAATCCAAAGTATACAGAGTAGAGCAGAAAGTAAACGTAATATATGTATATACAGTATAATATAATATAATATTCAAGATTACAAGTTCAAATTTTGTGACTGGCTAGAACAGACCTCACTGGTGCTAGTACACATTTCTTCTTATTTTGGTTTTAATGGCATCTGAACACACAGATTTGAGCGCCTTCTTTTCCTTTTAATGGCGGTTGGCAAATCTACTGGAAGGCGAATACTGTTACCTACTGTACATCACCAGCATGACAGCTGACATAAAATAAGGATCAAGTTTAGGAGAGCTGATACCGATCAGTTAAAATAACGCTTGACTGGTCTTGATCCCGATACTTGAGATCGGCTCGGGACATCCCTACTTATTATAATAGATAGATAACATGATTTACACAGTGAATACTCAATTTTACACTAACATTTACACTATGCAGTGCATTGCACTGGTGTTTTCCTCCGAGGATCACTGATAAAAGAGTGAATGTTCTGGTAAGATACCATCAGTTTTCTTGTTCAGCTCTTCCAGGATGACCGTCTGCTGTTCCTTCAGTCGCGTCTCTAAAACTCTGATGTTGACTTTCTGCTCTGTAACGGTGGCGGTCAGCTCTCTCAGTGCTGCGTGGATGTCAGGGAAGCTCAGATGGCAGTATTGGCTGTCAGTCGAAGCTTCATCTCTCAGAGGGTCTGTCTGAGGTGGATTCTGTCTTCTGTCCTCATTGCTGAGCTGTTGACTGATCTCATTCTCAGTGAGTCCTCCATCTACCTGCTGCTGTACCACAAACGCAAAGCTTTCCAGCAGCAGTAGGATACATAACAAACCCTTCATTCTTCATTGATGTACGTGTCCAGCTCTTGCACTGTCATCCCCACAGACCCTCATGCTCTTTTTATAGTGTCCTGATTTACTATCTTCTGTACTTGGTTTATAGTGCTTCAGATAAAAAAGATGGACCCAATATTTCCTCTTTCTTTTTCTCTTTTTAAGAAGAGAGAGGACAACAAAATTATCCTCATTGCTTGAAAACTCCATTTTGTATTATTTTGCTAATTGTTTTCGCAATGGATTAATTAATATGCATCAGAGTCAGTGTGCAAGGTTTCTGTGCATGATGAATTTTTAAGATGACGAATACGAAATAATGCATACGAACATTTCAGACTCAGTGTGCAAAGACCTTAAGTGTGAACAACCACTGTCTACCACAGACTTACCAAACTGTATGCAGCCTTACATATTAAGTTATATATTGTATTTGTGAATGCATGGTTCAATACTCAGCATTACCCACTGATGTTTGGTCTTCATATTTTCAGCACAATGTGTAGCTTAATCTGGAATTGGTTCAGAAAGTGAATAATGCATAGGAAAACTTTAAAGACACTGGGCCTCATTTATCAATCTAACGTAGAAACGATCGCAGATCTGTGTGCAAAAGTCAATTTATGACCGAGTTCACGTGTGATTCATGAAACATTTGTATGCTGCCAATCTCATCGTACGAATGATCGCACGTTGATAAATGTGCCGGCAGAAAACAATCGTCATTTAATATCACGCCCCTAAAAACACCCCGGTTTAGAGGCCTCGCCCCTAGAGTTTACGACATGGAGAAACAAAACCCGGTCAAAAAGAGGAAGGAATCTCACTCCGAAATCACCCGTTACCCTTGTAACTGCAAAGAATTACAGAATTTTTGATGTATATTAAATACCGGTAAATTTAAGGAAACCTTTACAAACATAAACATTATTTAGCCTATTTATTTCCTTTCAGTCCACAACAAATCCTTTACATTTAACGATATTACAGAACAAAAATGACAAAATAAGCAGCTATAAAATTCTATATTAAACTACAATATAAAAAAGAATCACGCTGTAAGCTGGCATTTATTAGCCTATAAACAGCACACAAACGTCAAGCTCCGGGTGTGTGTTCATGGTGTGTGTGTGTTCACTGCTGTGTGTGTGCACTTTGGATGGGTTAAATGCAGAGCACAAATTCCGAGTATGGGTCACCATACTTGGCTGTATGTCACGTCACTTTCAAAGCTGAAACGGCATTGCGCTCACGAGCCTTCCATTTTTGCAATAATTTTATTATTTGGTTGTTAAACTATTATTTATTATGTAGCCTAAACATGACTTTATACTTCACTCATGTTCCAATATTCGCGTAAAATCCTTCACATATGTAAAAATGTTTGTGTCATGAATCCTGTCCATGGACTTCCATCTGCTTGCCATCAGAGGTCGCTCTTCCATTACATTGACTCTCACACTACACAGACTGTTACAATCACTCCGGACTACAGTTCCCATCATCCATTGCACTGATTACACACACAGCTGCATCTAATTAGACACGCTTTATAAGCCCTGGACTTCCTCTTTCGGCTTGCCGAGTATTGTTCTGCATTTATCACTCACCTAGTGATAGCTGTTTTACCGAGCCATTCTGTGTTTCCCGTGTTAAAGTTTAGTTTAGTCTTGTTCATTCCTTAAGTTTATAGCCTGCCTTGGATTTTTCTCTCGCCTTGTCGTTTGGACTCTGTTTTCCCCTGCCTGGACTATTACCGTGCATTTGGATTATCTCTCTTTGTTTTGCCCCCTGGATTGTTCGCCGCCGATCGACCCCATCTGTTCACTGGACTGCTCTTGTGTTTTGCCCGTTCCATACCTGTTTGCTGGTATTTCGACCCTACCTGTTCTCGTTCGCCCTGTTACAGTTTGGGCACTGCACGCTGATTTCACAGCAGACCTTTTAATATAAACAGTGTAACATTTATGTTTGGCTGATTGCATTTTAGTTTGATGATGAATGGCTGAAATGTCAAGCAATGCTAGAACTAATGTTGTTTGTGAGTGCGAGAGGCGCCAAGGCGATCTGATGAATAAAATCAAATAAAGATATAAAGAAAATAAATAAAATGCATTAAGAGTGTCACAAAAACGAGCCTATACTTGTTGCACAGTTTTTTCCTTTTTGTTTATCTGTTAATTTTATTATAGCCTATTATATATTTTGTGTGGTCCTATTTATTTTTTTCCTTTTATAGACTTAATTTCTGTTTTTCTCCATTCACAGAAGTGCTGCAGGTGCATGATGTGACGATTGAATCCTCATGGTCTGTGGTTTACGCTGCTATTCACGCATATAAAGCTAAAGCCCTGTGTGTATATATATATATATATATATATAAAAAGACATTCTAATCTTACTGTTTAATGATTGACTAATGAGCTGAGGTTGACGGTCAGGGAAATAACATAAATGAACAAAATGCTGTCATTCTACAATTCTTCACCAGATTTATATGCTGCGTGCAAGTTCAGGTAACTCAAAAACTTGCGTACACAAGCTGAGACCAGACGTGAGATTTGATCGTAGCCACCGCTCGCGTCCATATTGACAAATTCCAATATTCCAAAAGTTTTGCATTGAAACGAACGTACGCCTATTTTTCTGTCATACGTTCATTCCGTAAATGAGGACCACTGTTCTAAACATGGACTTTAAGCAATGCAAATAGACCTCATATCAGAGAGGCCAAACTGTGGCCACCTCTGACAGCATTGGCCAATCAAACCGCCGGATCTGAAAGGTGCCAACTTGCAAACCCCTCCTTCTCAGGAAAGATTGAAAGGTTCTCTTCAAGACAAAGAAGCATGCTGCTGCCAAGTTTTGTTGTGCTAGGAGCTAAATACAATATGGTAAGCCAAGAGCTAAGCTACTAAGATAAGTTGTTCAAGTTCTGCAAGAAGTGAATTTGGGGAGTTTGGAAACTGACACAGCAACAGTGACCACAAGCTTAGGGCCCCCCATCTTCTGCAACAACTTAAGTTTCGACTCGTCAGCGATCCTCCCTCCTACGTGGTCCATGTTTTCCAGATCTTCTGTACAGACTTCAGAACCTTTATCTTCAAGACTCCTCTGTTTGCATGTTTCCAGACCAAAGGTCCTTCTCGGTGCTCAGGAGTTCATCGTTCACCAATGCTTCATGTTCAAGACTGTGAAACAGATCCGACTCCTTTCTTCCCATTGCAATGTGGCCCACGTCAACAAGTGGAAGACGTCACCATCCAGACACGGAACATAAATATATCATCACAGATAATAAATATATCAGACCATTGAGATTAGTGGATTATCAGTTTATGATCATCTAATTTGCCTTAGATTCTATATAACTGATGTCAGTTAATAACAAATAATCTCTTGATTTATTTGTGGCGTCTAGAATAAAGTTTACCTTACTTCCAGGAAACTTCCGTTTATCTATCCATAAGATAACGTCCATAGTAACATCCAACTCAGTTTAGTTACTCTTGTCTATCCTTTGTTAATAAAACCCCTTTTATTACACTTGTGTCTTCCTTGTGTTGATAATACAGTAAGAGGCTCTACAAGTTAATGATATCTCACAAATCCTTCAGATTGGTCAGACTACAACTTCCTATAATTTATGTAATTCTTATTTATTCAACTTTTTTTTTTTTATTGTCAAGGTGAAATTCCTGGCTGGTGCCCTGTAAAATAGTATGACCAAACCTAAATATGAATATTAATATTTAAGCCCAAAGTCATTACACTGTTGGTGCTACTTAAGTCTAAAATCACTACATTTATTGGTGTGAGGCTATCTAACATCTGATATCACTACAACGTAGATTCTGGGAAACTGACTTTTTTACGCACTAAAGATAACATTTACATTGACTTGTTTTACAATACCCCGGGGCCCAGTACAGTCTTAATGCGGCCCTGGTCATCATATATGTTTTTCTTTTTTTTTATTATCAAGTTCAAAATAAGTTTAATCAATTAATTAACTTTTATTAATACTATTCATAAAAGACTATTAAACTCAACGTGATCAACTACACCACACTAACTTATTTCTAAACTAATTTATAAGTAGGAAAGAAGACTTTTAATACTTAAGATTTTGTCATTTGCAAGAATCTCCTTCACCTGAATAACTGAATCTAAGATCTGGTCATATACAGTAATTTTATGTTTATGTTTCTTTTTATATATTTATAATTTTATATTTCCCACTCCGTGAGAACCTAAAACTCCAATAGCTTATGTATTGCATTTGAGTACACAGGTGCTACATATTGGATCACAATATGAACATACTCTGAATTTTATTTTTAATATTTTTTATGCAGCTACTATTCTGACAACCCAAAACTTCTAATGATTCAATTAGTAATTATGAGGAACTTAAGAGATTATAGACCACTCCCCACAACATATAATAAAGCAATATATATCTATCATTACCAGTGGCGTAGCAAGTCAGCCCCGGGCCCATATGCAAATAATTTGTATGGCCCCCCCCAAATGAAATGGGCGCCAACTCGGTTAACTTGTTGATTTTTCTGATGTAAATAACGTTATGTGACTATTCACAAGCTATTTTAATTATGGTATAAATGCTTGGAAATAATATTTAACATTTTCAAGTTCATTCATTGCTCGCTAGCCACCCAATAATCGCAATAAGCTTTGTGCTTTTTTATTATAACACAAAGTCTCATCCTTCTGTAAATTATAAGATCAGATACAAACAATAAATGTGTTTTGCGCTCTTTTATTTGTAGTGAGGTAACTACATTCACCTCAGTTCAAGCGGGATGTGAATCAATGATATTTTACTCTTTAATATTTGCAGCACGAAATAAACATGAATAAATATTTGAATGCATATTGAAAAAAAAATCTGAACAATTTAATACAAACGAATGTCTCACGAAATTGATCAATTAGAGTTTCAAAAACATCTATAAGCCTATTTATTGTTGTTTTTCGTGATAAGAATGACTGGTTGGATGCAACAGACTTTTTTTTTTTACAGAGTGTAATTTTCACATTAACTTCATGCAATATAACATGATTTTATTATCGTAATTTTGACTTTATTCTTAAAATAGTATGACGTTAATCTTATTAAGTTATTTTTCAGCTTGACACTAAAATGCCGCTGTAGGGTATTTGTACTACATGCAAACACAATCTTGGCACAGTGGCCCAAAAAAACAAACCAAAACAAGATTTATACAGATTTCAGGAGGCCGTTCTTATAGACTTATAGAGCTTAAACATAGGATGAGAGCAGTTCCTGTTCAATCGCTCAGACTCTGGAGTTTCAGCACCTCTAAAACAATCTGCAGAACTATAGAACTCATTATCACAGAGATCAGGGAAAGAACAATTCACACACAACTCAGGTGTTCATTAGCATGAGCAATGACACCAGTTAAAGAAATGAGGCAGAAGCACAAGAGCATCACAGACAAAAGATGACAGTCTCACTTCAAGGTTCAAGGTTCAAGGTTCTTGTTTATTTGTCACATACACAATCATACAGGGTATAATCAGTAGTGAAATGTAGGTCAGGACAGGTCCGCTCAATGGACAGTGCAAGAAAATAAAAATAAAAGATGATACATAACACAGGAGCATATATTTAAATATAGGTAGGAATAAGATAAAAAAATAATAATAAGTAAAAACAATAAAATAAAATGAGTAAAATGTGCAATGAACTAAAATGTGCAATACAGTCTACTGTGGATTTAATAAATATTAATATAACCAGGGATGTGCAAGAGGAATGGGATGTGCAAGGAATGTGCAAACAGGTTGTACCAGGTATGTACACATAGCAGCAATGCGGAAGATGGAGAAAGATGGGTGTTACAGTTAATTAAATGAGTCCTGTAGATGTTAGGAGACTGAGTTCAGGAGCCTGATGGCCTGTGGATAGAAGCTCCTCCTCAGTCTCTCAGTTTTTGCCATCATGCTCCTGAAGCGCTTGCCAGATGGCAGTGAGATGAAAAGATGGTTACCGGGGTGATTTGAGTCCTTGATTATTTTTGCAGCTCTGCTTTTGCAGCGTTTGAGGTAGATGTCCTACAGAGAGGGGAGGGCAGACACAGAGATGCGCTCAGCTAAGCACACGACTCTCTGCAGAGCTTTGCAGTCCTGTTTTGTGGCGTTACTGTACCACACTGAGATGCACTGAGTCAATACACTTTCTATGGCCCCTGAATAGAAAGTTTTCAGGATTGCTGGTGAGACCCTGAATTTCCTCAGCTGTCGCAGATGGTACAGTCTTTGCCTGGCTTTCTTGACCTGTGTTTGAATGTGTGCAGTCCAAGTCAGGTCCTCGGAGATGTTTACACCGAGGTACTTGAAGCTGCTCACCCTTTCCACAGGGGTCCCGCTGATCATAAGAGGAGTGTAGGGCCGCTGCTGTCTCTTCCTGAAGTCTACAATCAGCTCTTTATTTTTGCTCACGTTCAGAGAGAGACAGTTGTCCTGGCACCATGATGTAAGTCTCTCTACCTCACCCAAGTATGCGGTCTCATCATTGTTGGAAATGAGGCCCAGAACCACAGTATCATCAGCAAATTTGATAATAGAAGTGGAGCTGTGAGAGGACACACAGTCGTGTGTGTAGAGAGAGTAGAGCAGGGGACTCAGAATGCAGCCCTGCGGGGCTCCTACGTTCAGGGTGATGGAGTTGGAGGTGAACTGGCCCATTTTCACCACTTGTGGTCTGCCGGTGACGAAGTCTTGGATCCAGTCACAGAGTGTAGTGTTTAGGCCGAGGTCTGAGAGTTTGACAGCTAGCTTGGAGGGGACTATAGTATTGAAAGCTGAGCTATAGTCAATGAATAGAAGTCTGACATAGTTGCCATTCTTGCTGTCAATATGAGTGAGGGAGGAGTGCAGTACCTGAGAGATGGCATCATCAGTAGACCTATTTGGGCGATAGGCAAACTGAAGAGGATCCAAGGTAGCAGGGATGGAGGAGCATATGTGTTTCTTTAAAAGTCTCTCAAAAACCTTCATGACTGTTGATGTGAGGGCAACTGGACGATAGTCATTCAGGCAAGAGGGTTTACTGTTCTTAGGCACAGGGATGATGACAGATTTCTTAAATGAGGTGGGAATCACAGAGGTAGCAAGGGACTCATTAAAGATGGAAGTAAACAAACCAGCAAGCTGATCGGCGCAGGACCTTAGAACGTGGCCAGTAATCCCATCAGGTCCGGCGGCTTTCCTAACGTTCACTCTCTTTAGTTCCCTCCGAACCTCGTCCTCCGACACGGTGATAACATGTTCATCGCTGTTCTGTCTGCTGCTTCCTGACACGCTGATCGGCAGAGTCGCGCCGCCATTGCGTTCGAAGCGGCCGTAGAAGGTGTTTAACTCTTCGGCCAGCGATGGATCTGCTCTCACCTCGGCGGAGGAGTTATTTCCAGAGGAACAGATGGTCTTCAGTCCCTGCCACATGCGTCGAGAGTCATTGAGCTGAAAATATGACTCAATTCTCTCTCTGTATCGGAGTTTAGCAGCTCTAACTGCCCGTCGGAGAGCATAACATGATGCTTTGTACTCACTCATGTTTCCTGAGAAAAGACCGGCGTTGTATGCGGCAGTGCGTTGGTTAACCGCAGCACGGATTGTTCTGTCCACCCACGGTTTCTGATTAGAGAATGTCCTTATTGTTACCGTTTCAGTGGCTTGGTCGGTTAGCATGTAAACAAAGCTTAATGCTACATCCGTGAACTCGCTGACGTCAGCTGAACTCGCCCGGAACATGTCCCAGTCGACGTCATCAAGAGACGCCTGTAGCATAGCTTCAGAATGGGAGGGCGCGTCACTTCCCTCACCCCCAGGGATACCTGAACGATCCTTTGTTTATTTTCCGAAATGAAGAAAATGGCAGCGTGGTCCGATTTACCAAAAGCCGGCAGGGAACGAGCTTTGTAGGCGTTCTTAAACTGAGTGTAGCAATGATCCAGTGTATTCGGTCCTCTAGTTGGACAGGATACATGCTGATGGAAGGTCGGCATGACCTTCCTGAGGTTGGCTTTGTTAAAGTCCCCTGCGATGATAGAGGCAGCGTCAGGGTGTTTGTTGGTGTAAACGCTTAGCTCCTCGTGGAGTTTGGACAAAGCCAAGCTCGTGTCTGCCTGAGGTGGAATGTAAATGGCAGTAGCGATGACCGCGGAGAACTCGCGGGGTAAATAGAATGGGCGGCAGATAATGGAGAGATGTTCCAGATGAGGCGAGCAGGAACGCGACAGAATGGAGATATTCCTGGGGTCGCACCATTTCTTGTTAATCATGAAACACACTCCCCCACCCCTTGATTTTTCCGGCCTCGGCTGTTCTGTCCATCCGTAAAACAGAAAAGTTTTCAGACGGTGTTACAGCGGTATCCGGGACCGAGGGAGTGAGCCATGTTTCAGACAAACAAAGGATGTTACAGTCCCTAATGTCCCGTTGGAAACTTGTCCTGGCTCTAAGATCGTCCATCTTATTTTCCAAGGACTGGACATTTGCGAGCAGAATACTCGGGAGAGGAGGGCTGTGAGCCCTTTTCCTCAGTCTGTCACGAATTCCCGCGCGTCGCCCGCGGTGTTTCTTGCGCCTCCATGGATTATTCAGGCGGCCTTTGTTACCCTCGGCGTTCCGAAAAATCTCCACTGGCCACGCTGGATCCGTGGATAAAGTGTCCTGAAGCAGGTTAGTGCAGCGGTGTCCAATGTCCAAAAGTGTTCTTTTGTCGTATATAAATAGAGCAGACGTTATGCGTGTAAAAAGAGAAAGTAAAAATACGTAAAAAGGTATATAAAAGCACAAATTGAGCGGAGCCATCCTTAACGTCGACTGAACAAAGCAGCGCCGGAAGAGGAAGCGGTATATATACACCGGAAGCGGTATATATAACATTTCCCACATATTTTAATAGATTAAATAATTAATTTCAAATGTATTGTAATGATGTTAACGTTCTTATCTACATGTTTATGGTTTCTTTAAATAGCACAATCAAGTACACTATTACTATGTCATTAATAGCACTTTTTTCACATTAAAAATAGAGTTCTTCAAGTACTTTATGCTAAAAGTATACTTACTGTTAAATTGTGAGTTTGGGTACACATCTAAACACATATAAATGAATCATCCAATCACGTGCTAATAGTGTGGGTACTAACAGAGGATTGAGATGTGAGTTCAGCAAATAAGAGTTTATAAGAGGAAGTAGAGATCAGATGCATGCAGCTGACAGCGAACAGGCCAGGGCCGTGCTTCCCAAAAGCATCGTAAGCCTAAGTACATCGTAGACCCATTGCCACCTATGATCAACTTAGGCTTACGATGCTTTTGGGAAACGCAGCCCAGAGAAGGAGCGAGGAACAAGGCCAAAAATAGCTAGAGCGCTTCCAGGACAAGACACCACAAAAACACCAACGATCTGACAACACAGAGTAAGAAGCAAGGCCATTAAATATCAGAGCTGATGAGCCACAGCTGCTGCTGATCAGCTCATCAGCAGAGGAACACACACACACACACACTCACAGAGAGAGAGAGAGAGAGACAGCGAACCATGACAATTAGTGCAATTATAGTAGCCTAAGCACAGTAGCCTACAGGGTTTTACTAGTGATGCATTTCTACTATATTTTTCATGAAAATCCAAATAGAACTTAGTGATAGTGTGTGTGTGTATACAGTATATATATATAAAATCCACTAAAATTGTATGTAAAGTGATTGTAGCACACTTTTAAGCAATGCAATTATAAAACACTTTATCCGACTACAAATCAGTTTAAGTGATAATGCTAATTAGTTTATTTATATTAAGTGTACTTAAGTAGCACAGTTGGGAAAATGTACTTATAACTATTAAATTATCAATATATTTGAAATAAAATCAATTTAATTTAAACTTAGGATAACTATATAAAAGTGTACTAACATTGAACTAATTTTTAAATCATTCAAAGCACACTTTTAAGAAATACACTAATGAAAGTCCTCTGTATATTTTTGCAGTACACTTTATTTCAATGCACTAAAAATCAATTTAAATCTCAGTGGTATTTAGTATACTTTTGCAATTAAACTGAAGTACTACTGAAGTAGAAATATACTTTTAATTAGTGTATTTATAGTTATAACTTTTAGCTTTTTATTTAGCACAAAAAATAATAGTTGTACTACAAATGTACTTGCTGGTATTGAAGTATGTTTTAGTGCATTCAAGTATACTTTTTTCTCCTGTTAATTATCATTCAGGAAATGTAATGAATCTCTCTGTCTGTATTCCAGTCCACATGAGCAGTGGTGTTCACACTGGAGTCAGTGTTGATCTGAACGCTCAGACGGGAGCAACAGTAAATGCTCCTGTACTCACTGGAAACACCATCACAGGCCCAGTGACCTTCAACTACAACACTGCAGGACACGGTACTATCACTTTAACTGTGCCGACTGAGACACACTGCTTATTAGCAGAAAAGTTAAATAATGCTGAGTGTTTGTGAACCCTGTTCCTATTAAAGTTCATGTAAGAATTAGATTTCTCTTACTTGTCAGTGTCATGAAACGGGTGTCTAAGATAAACTCGCACACAAAGAAGATGAAGGCAAATAGTCCTTTAATATAACCTTGAATAAAGAAAAACGATAATGCAGCAGGTAGGGGGAAAAAGGACAAGAAACATACATCACTTGAAAAATATCTCCTTATAAAAATACAAAGGAGGCTGTGTGATATTCCTTCCCTCACACGTTCTCTATGGTGACTGAACATAAGGGAAGTGAATTGTGACTCATGATACACTCAGGAGGAGAATAACAGGGAGGACTGTGAGACACCTCTAAATATCTCAGTTCATTTATGATAATATTGTTCATAGGCAGATATGCTTTACAGTATTTTCTTTCATGTATCTGTATATTTTGTCACACACTTATTTCTTTTTTACTTTTCTACTTACCGTTATTTTTCTCTCTTCTCACAGAGCCACAAAAACTCTCAGAGACGGCAGAGAAACACACCGAAAAACAAGGTCTTATCAGTCGTATTCAAAACTTCTTTTTTTCACTGTTTTCACTGTCTAAATCAGTTAGTGTAAGAATATCAGTGGCAATGACCCAAACACTTTTTTTGACCCATGTTGTTGGAAGGGAGCATTATTAATATTATAACAGAGGTAAAATGTGAGGAGTGATGTACAGTGTCACCAGATCTAACCAGATTTGTTTCTTATGCTCAAATGGCATTAAAAAAAAGTTATTTTTCAGGGTAGACCAGTCATTGCGCATACACTGTCTTAAGAGCGCATCTCGGGATGCTGACTGTTTCTATAGCAACTGAAGCTTATAAGTTCAGCTGCAGTGATGCGATGATTTTAACAATTAGCAGCTGGCTCTTTTATTTAGAAGCAGGAATATTCCACCATTTTGGGCCTCACACTTTCTCCCATTCAAGTATTCTATGTGCATCATCTTTGTATATTTAAATGGATACTCCACCCCAAAATGAACATTTTGCCATTAATCACTTACCCCCATGTCGTTCCAAACCTTTAAAAGCTTTGTTTGTCCTCTGAACGCAATTTAAGATATTTTGGATGAAAACCAGGAGGCTTGTGACTGTCCCATTGACTGCATAGTAAATTACACTGTCAAGGTCCATAAAATATGAAAAGCATCTTCAGAATAGTCCATCTGCCATCAGTGGTTCAATCTGAATCTTTAGTGTTACTTTCAAAAGTCATTACAATATGTTGAATGAATTCTGAAGAGATCGTTCTGATGTAAAATCTTTGTTAAGTTTCTTTAAAAAAAAGAAAGAAATCTGTTTTTGATTTTTTTCCCTATGTTTTGTTAACTTAATCATCTTTTATAACAGCAGATTTGATTCTAAAAGATTTTTTGGATAGTCACAAATCCAAAATGAAGAAGAAAGCAGAACATATATTTGAGTTCAAGAAAGAAAAAGAAGCACATCTCCAGGTTGTTTACACAGAGCTCTTCATCACAGAGGGAGATATGAAGGATGTCCATCAGGAACATGAGATTCTGAAGATTGATGATGCTTTCAAGAACAAACAAACACAGAACAAACCAATCAAATGCAATGATATATTTACATTATTAAGGGAAAACAATGAGGAAAAGATTGTGCTGACCAAGGGAGTCGCTGGCATTGGAAAAACTGTCTCTGTGCACAAGTTCATCCTGGACTGGGCAGAAGGAGAAGCCAATCAGGATATACACTGTGTGTTCCTGCTTCCATTCAGAGATATTAACTGCATTAAAGACAGAGAGTTCAGTCTCCATGAGTTTCTGCTGAAATTTTATCCTAAAATGAAGGACCTGGAGAAAACAAAGTTATATAAGGAATGTAATCTAGCATTTATATTTGATGGACTTGATGAGAGTCGCCTGCCTTTGAATTTTAAAAGAGAAACACTGAACAATGTTGAGGAAAGATCATCTGTAGATGTGCTGTTCACGAATCTGGTCAAAGGGAATCTGCTTCCATCAGCTCTGGTCTGGGTGACATCACGACCAGCAGCAGCCAATCAGATCCCTCCTGAACATGTGGGTTTGTTCACTGAGGTGCGAGGATTCACTGATCAACAGAAGGAGGAGTACTTCAGAAATACAATCACAGATAAGGCTCTGGCTGACTGCTGGATCACAGCAACAGTACTTCAGGATATTCTCATCAACAACAGTGAAGAGAGCATCAGAACAACACTCACTGAAATGTACATCCACTTCCTGCTGATACAAATGAACACGAAGAACCAGAGGTATGATGAAAAGACAGAAAGAGAATGTACAGAGCACTTACAATTAAATAGAGAAATGATTTTTAAGTTGGCCAAGCTAGCGTTTGAACAGCTGAAGCAGGAAAACATTGTGTTCTATGAGGAAGATCTGAAAGCATGTGGTATTGATGTGAGTAAAGACACTGAGTTCACAGGAATGATCGCTGAGATCTTTAAGAGGGAAAATGTACTTCATTACAAGAAGGTTTTCAGCTTGGTGCATCTGAGTGTTCAAGAGTTTCTCGCTGCAGTGCATGTGTTCATCTGTTACCTGAACAAGAACATGCAGGAGCTTCAGTTTTTCTTTACAGATTCACAAAAAACAGCCAGACAAATGCTTCGGTTCCTCTTTAGAAATGTCAGATTTCATGACTTAATACAGTGGGCCACTGATAAAGCCATGAAGAGTCAGAGAGGACATCTGGACCTGTTCCTGCGGTTTCTGATGGGAATTTCACTGGAATCCAATCAAAACCTGCTCCAAGGCCTGATCACACACACTGAAGACACCACAGAGAGCATCACAAAAATAAGTGCACACTTAAAACAAAGACAAAAAGAGAACATCTCAGATGAAGCTGCAGTCAACCTGTTTTACTGCTTACTTGAGCTCAAGGATCATTCATTATATGAGGAAATTCAGAGATACCTCAGTTCAGATGAACATCCAGGAAGAAAACTCTCATCTTCAATGTGTTCAGTGCTGACCTACATACTGCTGATGTCAGAGAAGGTGCTGGATGAGTTCAAAACAAAGAGGTTCACGTCATCACAAGCAGGCTTTACAAGACTTGTTCCAGCTGTGAGATGCTGCAAAAAAGCCCTGTGAGTAATTTCACTGACTGCTGTTTGATCAAATATTTTATTCTACATCACTAAATGGATTGGAAACGTGATGGCGCCGCACATGGCTGCCTCGGTTTGTTGCTCGTTGGTACTTTTTCTGTTTTTGTTTGTTTGTCCTGTCTTAAGCAACGATTTTCCGATCAGATTCACTAGAAACGAACTCTTGGACATAAGAAATAGCACACCAGATAACCTTTTGCCGACGTTTGAACATTCAGACGTTTTACTGGACATTTTAGTCGGAGGAGCTGCGTTCCTATTCAAGCGCTCCAGGCGACACAAGCGAGGGAAGCGTGCTGGCGCGCTCGTGAAAACCAGACAGCGCGGTTTAAGGACTCCGCTGCCGAGTATTCACCTGGCGAATCTCCGCTCCCTTGCAAATAAATCAGACGAACTACAACTCCTCACCCGCACAAACAAGGACTTTTTAAACTCTGCTGTGCTTTGTTTCACGGAAACCTGGCTGAACGGAGCTATCCCGGACAGCGCGCTTCATCTATCCGGATTCCAGCTGTTCAGAGCAGACAGAGTCACCGAATCATCGGGGAAAACGAGAGGTGGTGGATTATGTTTTTATATCAACGAAGGCTGGTGTACAGACGTGACAGTTTTAAAGAAGATGTGCTGCCCAAACTTGGAAGCTCTCTTTATCAACTGTAAGCCTTTTTATTCACCGCGGGAGTTTTCCTCGTTTATTCTGGTGAGTGTGTACATTCCTCCTGACGCACGTGTGAGCGCGGCGCTAGAACTGTTGGCCGACCAAATCACACACACAGAGCAGCGTTACCCGGACTCTTTCATTGTAATTCTCGGTGATTTTAACAAAGCTAATCTCACACGCGAACTGCCTAAATACAGACAGCACATCACATGCCCCACCAGAGACAGCAATATACTGGACCACTGTTACACTGTTTTAAAGGATGCATACCATTCTGTCCCCCGTGCAGCGCTGGGACTCTCTGATCACTGTTTGGTTCACCTTCTACCAGCCTATAGGCAGAAACTTAAATCTTCTAAGCCTATCTTAAGAACTGTAAAGAGATGGACTGTTGAAGCAGAGCAGGATCTACAAGCCTGCTTTGAACTTACTGATTGGAGTGTTTTTGAGGCTGCAGCTACTGATTTGGATGAACTCACTGACACCGTGACATCCTACATTAGTTTCTGTGAGGACATGTGTGTACCTACCAGGACTTATTTAACATTTAACAATGACAAACCTTGGTTCAGTACAAAACTCAAACAGCTTCGCCTGGCCAAAGAGGACGCCTACAGGAGTGGGGAAAAAGCCTTGTACAAACAGGCCAAATACACACTGAATAGGGAGATAAGAGTGGCAAAGAAGAACTACGCTGGAAAGCTAAAAAAACAGCTTTCCAGCAACGACCCTACATCAGTGTGGAAAGGCCTGAAAGCCATTACCAGCTACAAGACCCCTCCCCCCAACACTGAGGCCAATCAACAACTGACTGAAGACCTGAACAGTTTTTACTGTAGGTTTCAAAAACAAAAGCCTGGTCTGACACCCCACACCCACTCTGACCATCCCACAACACAGCCATCAACACCCTCCCCCTCCCTCCCCCCTACTGTTTCTCAGCCTGTAATCAAGATCTGTGAAGAAGATGTAAGCAAAGTCTTCAGGAGACAGAAGATAAGGAAAGCCAAAGGCCCAGACGGTGTCTCTCCAGCCTGCCTCAAAGCCTGTGCTGTTCAGCTATCATCCATCTTCACATTAATCTTCAATATATCACTGGAGCTGTGTGAAGTCCCCTCCTGCTTCAAACGCTCCACCATCATCCCTGTACCCAAGAAACCAAAAATCACAGGACTTAATGACTACAGACCTGTTGCTTTAACGTCTGTGGTGATGAAGTCATTTGAGAGGCTCGTGTTGGCTCACCTGAAGGACATTACTGGACCCTTGCTGGACCCCCTGCAGTTTGCTTACCGAGCAAACAGGTCTGTGGATGATGCAGTCAACATGGGATTGCACTACATCCTCCAACATCTAGACAAACCAGGGACCTATGCAAGGATCCTGTTTGTGGACTTCAGCTCCGCTTTCAACACCATCATCCCGGACACCCTTCAGAATAAACTGACACAGCTCTCCGTCCCCACCTCCATCTGTCAGTGGATCACCAGCTTCCTGACAGACAGGCAGCAGCTAGTGAGGCTGGGAAAATTCTCATCCAACACCTGCACCATCAGCACTGGAGCCCCTCAGGGTTGTGTTCTCTCCCCACTGCTCTTCTCCCTCTACACCAACGACTGCACCTCTAAAGACCCCTCTGTCAAACTCCTGAAGTTTGCAGACGATACCACACTCATCGGCCTCATCCAGGACGGTGACGAGTCTGCTTACAGACAGGAGGTTAAGGAGCTGGCTGTCTGGTGCAGTCTAAACAACCTGGAGCTCAACACGCTTAAAACTGTGGAGATGATCGTGGACTTCAGGAGAAACCCCCCAGCTCTCCCCCCACTCACTATCATGAACAACTCTGTGAATGCAGTGGAGTCATTCAGGTTCCTGGGAACCACCATCTCTCAGGACCTGAAGTGGGACACTCACATCGACTCCATCGTGAAAAAGGCCCAGCAGAGAATGTACTTTCTTCGTCAACTGAAAAAGTTCAACCTGCCACAGGTGCACATGACACAGTTTTACTCTGCTGTTATTGAGTCGGTTCTGTGCTCTTCTATAACTGTATGGTTTGGGTCAGCCAGCAAATCAGATATAAGAAGACTGCAGCGGACTGTTAGGACAGCAGAAAGGATCATTGGTGTGCACCTGCCCAGCCTTCAGGATTTGTACTACTCCAGAGTGAAGAAACGGGCAGGTAACATCATCACAGACCCCTCTCACCCTGGACACGACCTGTTTGCGCTTCTCCCTTCAGGCAGACGCTACAGATCTCTGTGCACTAGAACATCTAGGCATAAAAACAGTTTTTTCCCCTATGCCATCTCCAGCCTAAACCACTAACACAGGAATTATTACCTGTGTTCTGTAATTCTCTAACCCTAATTCTTGCCTGTAAATTCCATCCCCCCATCTCAAATTATTCACTTTCTCTAGAACTATGTAAATATGTATGCATCATTTTCTATACAGCTGTATATATAGAGTAAATAAGGCACAAATCTGTACATAAATCTTCTGTTCCAGATTCAGACACATTATTATTATTATTATTATTACTATTAAGGCTTATTTAAATGTTCTGTTCTCATGTCAGATATGTATGTTTATATGTATGTATGTATGTATGTACCAAGAGCTTCTTAAAAACCAGAACAAATTCCTCGTGTGTTTGCACACACTTGGCGAATAAAGCTGATTCTGATTCTGATTCTGATTCTGAAACAATTAAATATCAAAATCATTTCATTTCTTTTACAACCCGAATTCCGTAAATGTTGGGACGTTTTTTAAATTTGAATAAAATGAAAACTAAATAACTTTCAAATCACATGAGCCCATATTTTAATCACAATAGAACATAGATAACATAACAAATGTTTAAACTGAGAAATTTTAAAATTGTATGCACAAAATGAGCTCATTTCAAATTTGAAACACAGACTCTTATACTACGAAGCCATGCTGTTGTAATGGCTGCAGGGTGTGGTTTTGCATTGTCCTGCTGAAATACACAAGGCCTTCCCTGAAATAGACGTCATCTGGAGGGAAGCATATGTTGCTCTAAAACCTTTATATACCTTTCAGCATTCATAGTGCCTTCCAAAACATGCAAGCTGCCCATACCGTATGCACTTATGCACCCCCATACCATCAGAGATGCTGGCTTTTGATGGTGTAAAATTATTAAAGAAAATAGTTCCAAAGTATCTGTTAGAATATTATGTATTTGTAAGAGAGGTTCACTGTCATTCTACAAGGGCGAGTAGTAATGATATATATCTTTGTAGGTTTAAGAGTGAAGTGGGAAATAAATTCTGTTGCTTGGAATAAATTACCTGGGTGTATCCAAGAGATACAAGTTTATAGTATTTTTAGAAGGGAAGTTAAAAAAAATGGTTGTTTTATCATTGATGTTTTGAAGTTTGTGTGGTGAGTTTCTGAACTTGATGTGGATTGCACTCCATTTATGATTTGTTTGTCCATTTTTTTTAAATACAGAGGACCACAATGGAAATAAGCCGAAGGCTTTTTTGTGTATTTTATCCTCGACAGTTTTGAAATGTGTATGAACTAGTCTTTTTGGACTTTTTTGTATGTTTTAAATTTTGTCAAATAAAACAAACAAACAAACAAAACTAATAAGGGCCTTTCGCACCGCGGGAACCTGTTCATAGTACCAGAACTAATTGTGGAACTACCCACTTTTTGGCATGTTCGCACCGCAGGAACTAGGAACGGTTTTAGTTCTAGGAACTCCATTTGGAGGAAGTAAATTAGCTCCTCCTTCAGAGTAGGGTCTAAAACAGTTCTATACGATCTATCAGTGACGTAAGTGTACGCTGACTGGCCAAACACATGCGAAACACCGGCTACCCGGCATTTTTAAAAAGCCATGTAAACATATTTAATCTATGAACATGGAAAACAGCGATAATTCAGAAAAACTGTAATTTTACAGAGACTCTGAACAAGAACAAAAACAACTGAAGCATAATTTCTTGCCACAGTACCTCTTGCGGTCTGAGAATGTGTCACACTGTGTTTCGAACCCACGACATGAAACATTCGGGATCCATGGTGTAACACATTGAGCTAGTCAATTCATCAGGCTGCTGAGGAAAATATGAGAATGAGCTCACAAAAAAAAACAAAAAACAGATTAACATGCAAAGTTAAGTTAATGATAACATAGTTTATGGTTATAGTTATTGAATTAACATTTGTAAAACATGTTTTGTGATAGAATACCCATATGCGAGGGAGGGTCAATGGACATGAATATTTAGTGATAAACACCTGAGAGACAAAGGGCCTCCCATAATGGGCCATCAATATGAATGTGACTGAGGCAGGTAAGAAAGAGTGTGAGGAGAGTAAAATAATGTGGGTTTTTGATTATTATTTGTATTTTATTTACAATACAGTATAATAAAAACATACACAATGAAGGTCAAGGACACATGATTGAACATACTGATCTGAACACTGAGACTTGAACTGTAACACACCTTTGTGCCAAACATTCATTCATTCATAGTGTGAACACTCACACTACACTGTAGTCAGGAATTATAGTTTTGGAAAAGTCTAACTAGTAAATGTGTTCAAATTTACAGTGCCTTGCGAAAGTATTCATACCCCTTAATTTTTTTCACGTTTTATGTTGCTGCCTTATGTTAAACTGCTTTAAATTCCTTTTTTCCACATCAATCTACACTCCATAATGGTAAAGCAAAAAAAAAAAAAAAGTTTTTAACATCTTTGCAAATTTATTAAAAATAAAAAACTTAAATGATTCCATTGCATAAGTACTCATACCGTTTTTCAGCAGCAGGGACTGAGGGACTCATCAGAATAGAAGATAAGCTCAATGCACCAAAATATTGAGATAGCCTTAATGAAAACCCAGTCCAGAGCATTCAGAAACTCAGACTGGGCAGAAGGTTCACCTTCTAACAGGACAATGACCCTAAACACACAGCAAGTGTGGCTTATACACAACGCTGTGAATGTCTTTGAGTGGCCCAGCCACAGCCTGGACTTGAACCCAATCAAATATTTCTGGAGAAACCTGAAAATGTGCGTCTGCCCCCATCCAACCTGAAAGAGCTTGAGAGGTGAAGAGGTGAGGAGACAAATGGCAGATAATTGCCAAATTTTGATGAGCAAAGTTCGTCGCATCAAACAAAAAAAGAGTTGAGGCTGTAGTTACTTCAGCTAAATATTTATTTAAGGGTATGAATACTTATGCAATGTACTTATTTGAGTTTTTTATTTTTAATAAATTTACAAAGTTGTGACAATTTTGTTTTTGCTTTGTCAATATGGTGTATGGAGTGTAGATTGATTTGGGGAAAAAAGTAATTTAAAGCAGTTTAAAATAAGGCCGCAACATAACAAAATGTGAAAAAAATTAAGGGGTATGAATACATTTGCAAGGCACTGTATGTCACAACAACACATTATCTAATGCCAATAAGAAACATTACTTACTCGGTATAAAATATCTCCTCTGATGTCTCAAGCCGTGCTCGCGTTCTGTTTGTGAGGTAAACAAAGCTTATACCTCTCAGCACGTCTTCTTTTGATATAAATACAGGCTTTTTCCTCTCAGCGCGTCTTCTTCCAAAAATGAAAAGTATCCGAGATGAACATGTTGCTGCTTTTTTGACGGTGATGTGGGCGTTTACATGCGCGAGCGTCTCACGAGGATGTTTAGAATCTGAAAAGCGCGATTGGCGCGTGGGCGTGACCGCATTAGATATAATGAGTTGAGACGGAAAAACTGGACATCGCATTGGTTTCATATGGATTACTTTAACAGAAAATATGTGTTTTGAATGTGACTTACTTCATTTAAAAGTAGACATTTCAAGCTTTCTATTCATATATTTCTCATGTCATTGAGGTGAGTATTCGCTGTTTTATTTACGTGTCTGTGAAGAGAGGTGACAGAGACCGTGACGGCAGAGAATGCACCCTGTTTATTTTCTTTATTTTACAAAAGCAAATTGTTTTGTTGTTATTATGACTATACACAAAAGTAGACCCTTTGAAGTTTCAAATGATACCTTATTCTTATCTGTACGATCAAAACTGAGAGAGTATTTGTGATTTTTTTTAAGAGAAAATGCTTGAATTTTAACAGTGTCTTCAAGGTTTGAAAAGTGCTTGGATTTTGGATAAAGTGCTTAAAAGTGCTTGAAAATGCAGTTGCATTGGTTTCATAATAATTCATTTTCTTACGGAATACTTCATATTATTTGTTTTAGTTTATTTTTATTTATTTATTTATTTTTACATAAAATAAGCTACAGCTCCGCTGGAGTCCGTGCATGTGGCTATAGTGTGATTTTTAAGAAATAAAGGAAAGGGATGAGTCAAAAGTGTAAAGAATTATTTTAATTTAAAGCACACAAGACATCTTACTGTTTAAATGTTTTAGATTTTTGAAGGCATACGTTTTTTTGTTCTGAGCAAAAACAGCAGGCGGGCTTATTGAAAGTGCAAATTAATCATCTGCCATCAAAGCCGCTGAAAAACTAAATAATTCTTTATACTTCTGACTCATCTCTTTTCGTCATTTCCTAAAAAATATTTTAAAGGCTGAAATGTTAAGTTTGTCACTTTATAAAACTCTATTTGTGAAAACCTGTATTTGAACTGCAAATCATGTTTTTTGCAGTCATTTTATGCAGTCATTCCCCGCTCATATAGTATTTATTTGATTTGTGCAGGTCTTAAAAAGCCTTACATTTTATTTTAAAAATCCTGGTAGTACCCTGTAAATTATTTCTTTCTTTTTTATTTTATAATTTATATACTTTATGTTGGCTATTTATATTATGCAATGCTATATGCGATCCAGACAGGTGGCTTTTAATAGCACAATAACATCTGATTTAAAGTGAAAAACTCAAGTGTGTGTGTGTGTGTGTAATAATTTACCACAGTTTAAAGTGGTGGAAAATCTTGAAAATGCACCTTGAAAGTGCTTGAATTTGAATTTGGGAAAGGTGTAAGAACCCTGGTTTCGCAGCCATAAAGAAAATACGAGACAGACCGCACCAGTGCGGTCTTCGACCCCAGGGGGTTAAACAGTGTGGTAGCTGGTTAGCCTGTAACCTATTAGCATGCTAATCTAACTAACATAAGACAACAAACACAGGCACACTCAACTTCTGGGCGGTATTTCTCGGGAACGGAAGCGAATATCAAAAATCTGTTCAGTCATTTCTGTGCAGATCAATCCAAAGATTATCTGATCCGATTTTGGACTAAATTGGACAAAATTTGTAGGAGGAGTAGCTAAAAAAATGTTTTTCATTTACTTCAACATGGCGGACAGGCACAAGTAATCTGTATGAAACCAATGCGAGGTACAGTCCTTCCCGTCTGAGGAGACGGGATCACCCACGTGAGATGCGCAAACATATAAACGCCCCCATCACCTCTGCAAACAAAGCAAAGAAGAATTGATCAAGTTCATCTTTTTTACATTTTGTTTTTGGAAGAAGATGCACAGAGGAATAACCCAGAATTTACCTCAGAAGAAGAGCACGATGCGACGCGTGGCTTGATCCAGTGGAGGAGGGCATTTCCGATGAATTAGATTACTTGCGTTAGTTGTTATAGTCTTATTGTGTACATTTGTGTAACTTGTGTACATTTTACTAGTTAGACTTTTTCCCAAACTATAATTCCTGACTATTTATGAAATCAAGTGAAACATTTTGAAATATGTGCCATTTAATTGCATCTGTCTCACAACAAATGTCTCACAACGCCAGGATGATTTTTTAAATGTTCTATAAGGTTGCTTTCACACTTGGTTCGATTGCCTGGTCCGAACCAGAGTTAGATTGCTCCCCCCCTCCCCCTGCCGCCACTGGACTGTGTTCACATTATATTATTTGGGTCCAAACTGCGGTTTGTTTGCGTCATCAAGCCAGCAGCTGTTTACCCCTTTGCTTAGTAACGACAGCACAGGAGAAGGGGGCAAAATGCATAGCAATGATCTCTTCACTTTTAATATTTATGTTTTTTAACCGTTGGTTTTGTTTCCAAAGCTGCAGTACACAATGGCATTTACATCTAGGGTTGCCAACCATCCCGTATTAGCTGGGACGTCCCATATATTAGGTTAAATTTATGTGTCCCGTATGTAACCTCCCTTGTCCCGTTTCCTTACTGCAAACCACTGACTGATACAACAGCAGCAGTGCTGACCACTTGAGAATGATCACCGACTCCTTTCATCATCCAATCACAGCCACCCTCACGCAGTAGTAAATCAGAAATAGTGAATAACTGTTCGAGGAAGGCTGTGGAATCCTCTGCCGGCTGGTTGTTCCCACCTTACAGCAAACGGTTCTCATGCTAACACCAATTCTGTCCGTGTTTTGACTTCAGCAAATCAGTTTGGGCGAATACAAACAACGTGACTATTTTTCATGAGTCCAACATACTGCCGTGCAAGAAAACATGCAATCTTACTGACGTGATCAATAAGGGAAGTCGTCTTTCACTATTGTAATGTTGTAAAATAGAGAAAAAAATACATTTAAGTAACTAGCTTATTCTTAACCTTGGACCTTATTCTTGAAACACAAAATGACCAATAAAAAAGTATCAAACACCAAAAGCAGCCCATGTATAAATCCCGCCTACAGAAATTCGAATGGTTGGGGGGGTGAGGAGAACACTTGGTTGAGCACTGCACGTTTCAAAATCGAAACCCGGTGGGGTGTTTTTATATCACTGTATTTCTGATGGAAACCGACTGTTTTCAGAAAATTTTGGATGTCATTTTCATTTCATCTTGCATATAATGTCTGATAAAGCAGCGTTTGTGAGCGGAGCTCTGCTTTGTGTACAGCGTTACCGGGGAAACCTCGATCTCTCCCACTCCAACAGCGCCTCCCCCTTGCATATATATGCCTCCACAAATAGTGTAAGTCTGTGGGACTTTGGTATAAATAAATTCAACTGTATAACAGTTTCACTGCAATGCATGTTATAATGTTAGAATTAAAGAACAATAAACATAATACATATTACCGTTGCACTTATCTGTACATAGTAAATGCAGTTATTTTTAAGCTGTTGTTGACATCCTATCTAAAACGTGATTTAGCCAACAAACGCCCCCCCCCCCTCCCCCTCCTGTTACCCATAGACTACACTCTAATATGTCTTGCAATGTCCGTGCATGCAAAGGTTCTGCGCAATCCTCTTGTTCAGTATTCTCGAGGTCTGAATTGATATAGCAATATTCCTCACAAATAAGTCATCCTTTATACAAGACCATATCATGGAAAAAGGTTTGGACTTTATGTGCGTAACAGAAAAATGGCATTGGCCAGAGGTCTACTCTACATTAAATGAAGTCTGCCCACCCGGTTACAGTTATCTGGAGAAAGCCCGCACTACTGGTCGTGGCGGTGGCCTAGCTGTAATATATCGACAGCAAGTAGAGCTATACCCCTCCCTTTGGCAACACTGTCCTCATTTTGCATTTAAATGTAAACCTCCTTTTCCTATGACAATACTTATCATTTACCGGCCCCCTAAACTAAACTCAGTGTTTATCTCTGAGATTAATGACATTCATACAACAATTTCTCTACCACTGGTAATATTTTAATACTTTGATATTTTTATATTCATATAGATCAGGGGTGTCAAACTCATTTTCACTGAGGGCCACTTCAACATTATGGCTGCCATCAAAGGGCCGGTTGAAACTGTAAGACTATACAAACGTTACTACTCCTTAACATATTGTTAAATAACTGTCTCTATTTAAGTTACAAATATTGCATGTGCATTTGCATAGATGTAAAAATATATGTTATTGCTCTGTGTTATTTTAACATAAATCCTTTTAATTTATCAGGTTAAGAAATCCAAATTACTCCACAAATCAAAGTAAATAAAGACAAGTATCATCAAACACAGGTTCAACATTAACTTTGTTAAAAACTTTTTTTGTTACATTTATGGTACAACCAATCATTGTGAGCTGCTAAGAACGTGTGACAGATATGGCATTTAAGATAAAAACAAATGAGCCCGGTCTCATGAAAATGCATATCAATAGCACGATTTTCTGTTTCTATTTTGCGTGCGATTTATACGCAGAAATTGACTTTGGTGTGCATATGATATGCAATCAATGCTTAAAGTAGAAAAAAAAGAAGTGGCCATACTCAACCCCATTCCCGCACCCAAAAATAAATAAATAAATACAAAATAAAGTACTAAAAAAGTATAATGTATTTTTTTTTTCGTTAAAATGTACTGATTCAAATTATTTTACTACTCTGCACTAGGGTGACCACCTGGCTATAGATCTGTTTCAGGACAGTAGATGTGACTTTGCCGGACAATGCGGGACACGTGCGAGACAGATTTAAATTTATAATGTTATGCTGTGTAAATACTGATTTACATTTCGTTGGCATATGCGCCAATTTAGGTTTCTGCTGGTGCATGCCCACACTTATGGCAACATTAAACTCAGGAGAGAAGATCATTTTTGAGCACACACACATAATGTCTGACAGATAGAGAGCGCGTCCGTTTTCTGTGAGAGTGAATGAAAGGGAATCCACCTGAGAGCGGAGAGATTTGCGCTCGCGCATTTGATGCGCTCTTGCAGGCTATAATGCGCTCAGGACATTTGTCATTAAAATAGCGCAGAAAAAGGAGAAGAAAGTCGTGTCTGAAAGCTTACATCGATTTTTTAATTCGTTAAATGAATGGAGAATATCGTGTTTTTCCATCGGTGGTGCTCGAGCACTTGATGACAAAGCTTTATTCCTTTGAGCCGTCCACGCAGTCATCATCAATGGAAAAACCATTGCGTATCATATGCACACCAAAGTCAATTTCTGCGTATAAACAGAACGGCAAATAGAAACAGAAACTTGTGGTATTGATACACACTTTCATAATGTATGATATAAAGTAGCATAGGTGGGTTTTTTTTTGTAAGACAATCATATTTTGCCGACGTTTGAACATTCAGACGTTTTACTGGACATTTTAGTCGGAGGAGCTGCATTCCTATTCAAGCGCTCCAGGCGACGCAAGCGAGGGAAGCGCGCTGGTGCGCTCGTGAAAACCAGACAGCGCGGTTTAAGGACTCCGCTGCCGAGTATTCACCTGGCGAATCTCCGCTCCCTTGCAAATAAATCAGACGAACTACAACTCCTCACCCGCACAAACAAGGACTTTTTAAACTCTGCTGTGCTTTGTTTCACGGAAACCTGGCTGAACGGAGCTATCCCGGACAGCGCGCTTCATCTATCCGGATTCCAGCTGTTCAGAGCAGACAGAGTCACCGAATCATCGGGGAAAACGAGAGGTGGTGGATTATGTTTTTATATCAATGAAGGCTGGTGTACAGACGTGACAGTTTTAAAGAAGATGTGCTGCCCAATCTTGGAAGCTCTCTTTATCAACTGTAAGCCTTTTTATTCACCGCGGGAGTTTTCCTCGTTTATTCTGGTGAGTGTGTACATTCCTCCTGACGCACGTGTGAGCACGGTGCTAGAACTGTTGGCCGACCAAATCACACACACAGAGCAGCGTTACCCGGACTCTTTCATTGTAATTCTCGGTGATTTTAACAAAGCTAATCTCACACGCGAACTGCCTAAATACAGACAGCACATCACATGCCCCACCAGAGACCGCAATATACTGGACCATTGTTACACTGTTTTAAAGGATGCATACCACTCTGTCCCCCGTGCAGCGCTGGGACTCTCTGATCACTGTTTGGTTCACCTTCTACCAGCCTATAGGCAGAAACTTAAATCTTCTAAGCCTATTTTAAGAACTGTAAAGAGATGGACTGTTGAAGCAGAGCAGGATCTACAAGCCTGCTTCGAACTTACTGATTGGAGTGTTTTTGAGGCTACAGCTACTGATTTGGATGAACTCACTGACACCGTGACATCCTACATTAGTTTCTGTGAGGACATGTGTGTACCTACCAGGACTTATTTAACATTTAACAACGACAAACCTTGGTTCAGTACAAAACTCAAACAGCTTCGCCTGGCCAAAGAGGACGCCTACAGGAGTGGGGAAAAAGCCTTGTACAAACAGGCCAAATACACACTGAATAGGGAGATAAGAGTGGCAAAGAAGAACTACGCTGGAAAGCTAAAAAAACAGCTTTCAAGCAACGACCCTACATCAGTGTGGAAAGGCCTGAAAGCCATCACCAGCTACAAGACCCCTTCCCCCAGCACTGAGGCCAATCAACAACTGACTGAAGACCTGAACAATTTTTACTGTAGGTTTCAAAAACAAAAGCCTGGTCTGACACCCCACACCCACTCTGACCATCCCACAACACAGCCATCAACACCCTCCCCCTCCCCCCTACTGTTTCTCAGCCTGTAATCAAGATCTGTGAAGAAGATGTAAGCAAAGTCTTCAGGAGACAGAAGATAAGGAAAGCCAAAGGCCCAGACGGTGTCTCTCCAGCCTGCCTCAAAGCCTGTGCTGTTCAGCTATCATCCATCTTCACATTGATCTTCAATAGATCACTGGAGCTGTGTGAAGTCCCCTCCTGCTTCAAACGCTCCACCATCATCCCTGTACCCAAGAAACCAAAAATCACAGGACTTAATGACTACAGACCTGTTGCTTTAACGTCTGTGGTGATGAAGTCATTTGAGAGGCTCGTGTTGGCTCACCTGAAGGACATTACTGGACCCTTGCTGGACCCCCTGCAGTTTGCTTACCGAGCAAACAGGTCTGTGGATGATGCAGTCAACATGGGATTGCACTACATCCTCCAACATCTAGACAAACCAGGGACTTATGCAAGGATCCTGTTTGTGGACTTCAGCTCCGCTTTCAACACCATCATCCCGGACACCCTTCAGAATAAACTGACACAGCTCTCCGTCCCCACCTCCATCTGTCAGTGGATCACCAGCTTCCTGACAGACAGGCAGCAGCTAGTGAGGCTGGGAAAATTCTCATCCAACACCTGCACCATCAGCACTGGAGCTCCTCAGGGTTGTGTTCTCTCCCCACTGCTCTTCTCCCTCTACACCAACGATTGCACCTCTAAAGACCCCTCTGTCAAACTCCTGAAGTTTGCAGACGATACCACACTCATCGGCCTCATCCAGGACAGTGACGAGTCTGCTTACAGACAGGAGGTTAAGGAGCTGGCTGTCTGGTGCAGTCTAAACAACCTGGAGCTCAACACGCTTAAAACTGTGGAGATGATCGTGGACTTCAGGAGAAACCCCCCAGCTCTCCCCCCACTCACTATCATGAACAACTCTGTGAATGCAGTGGAGTCCTTCAGGTTCCTGGGAACCACCATCTCTCAGGACCTGAAGTGGGACACTCACATCGACTCTATCGTGAAAAAGGCCCAGCAGAGAATGTACTTTCTTCGTCAACTGAAAAAGTTCAACCTGCCACAGGCGCACATGACACAGTTTTACTCTGCTGTTATTGAGTCGGTTCTGTGGTCTTCTATAACTGTATGGTTTGGGTCAGCCAGCAAATCAGATATAAGAAGACTGCAGCGGACTGTTAGGACAGCAGAAAGGATCATTGGTGTGCACCTACCAAGCCTTCAGGATTTGTACTACTCCAGAGTGAAGAAACGGGCAGGTAACATCATCACAGATCCCTCTCACCCTGGACACGACCTGTTTGTGCTCCTCCCGTCAGGCAGACGCTACAGATCTCTGTGCACTAGAACATCTAGGCATAAAAACTGTTTTTTTCCCCTAGCCTAAACAACTAACACAGGAATTATTACCTGTGTTCTGTAATTCTCTAACCCTAATTCTTGCCTGTAATTCATCCCCCATCTCTAATTATTTACTCTCTCTAGTTCTATGTAAATATGTATGCATAATTTTTCTATACATCTGTATATATAGAGTAAATAAGGCACAAATCTGTACATAGATCTTCTGTTCCAGATTCAGACACATTATTATTATTATTATTATTATTATTATTGTTAAGGCTTATTTAAATGTTCTGTTCTCATGTCAGATATGTATGTTTATATGTATGTATGCATGTATGTACCAAGTGCTTCTTAAAAACCACAACAAATTCCTCGTATGTTTGCACACACTTGGCGAATAAAGCTGATTCTGATTCTGATATGCTCTCACAGGCCACATAAAATGATGTGGAGGGCCGAAATAGGCCCGCGGGCCTTGAGTTTGACACCCCTGATATAGATACTCCCTCCTGCAACTTTGCGGTTGAGTTTTTGCAATTATTGGACTGTCTTGATCTCCAACAACATGTTGATGTCCCCACATATTCTAGGGGACACACATTGGATTTGGTTATCTCAAACTTTGCCCCCATTAGTAACCTTCTGGTGTATGACCTGGGTGTGTCTGACCATAGGGTCATTTCAATGGAGTTGCCACTCCCTTGTTCCCTAACCAAAGAGAAGCGTCAAATGTGTTTCAGGAATTTGAAGAAGATAAATCTAGACTCCTTAGCTATAGATCTTCAGCATCTCTCCTCTGCAGATTTCTCTTCAGTTACTGAGTCAGTTGACTTTTACAATAGAACTTTGAGCAGTCTCTTAGACCTCCATGCTCCGGTCAGAACTAGAACTGTCACTTTCTCCCGTTCTGCCCCATGGTTTACCTGTGAGCTGCGAAAGATGAAGGAAGCCGGACGTGTCCTTGAGCAGCGTCTTAAGGTCTCAGGACTCACTGCTCATAGGCAGGCCTACAGAGAGCATCAGAAGGCTTATGCAAAATCCTTGAGAGATGTTAGGTCACGATTCTATTCTGGGATCATTAACAATAGCCCTGGAAACTCAAAGCAGCTATTCTCTACTATAAATCACATACTTAAACCACAAGCTCACCCTCACTTAGAAGCTACAAAGGAGAGATGCGACAGCTTTATTATTTTTTTCAGAAAAAAGTAGATACCATTCGCTCTCTTCTGTCTAGTTCTTCTGCTTTGCCTGTTTTGACTGCTGATTTACAGCCTGAGACTCCCCAGCCTCTCTGCTGTTTTTCTGACATCTCACAGAGAGAGGTTGAAGACAGAATTTGAAAGATGAAACCATCAACCTGCGCCCTGGACCCTTTTCCTACAGCCATGGTGAAATCTAACCTGAGTGCCATAAGTCCCCTGATTACTAAGGTTATAAATCACTCCCTCCAGACTGGTCATGTACCACCTGAACTGAAAACTGCTGTCATCAGACCACACCTCAAAAAAACAACTTTAGATCCAGAAGTCCTTGCCAACTACAGGCCCGTCTTTAACCTTACATTCCTTTCTAAAGTGTTGAAAAAAATAGTTGCTGCACAACTTCAGACCCATTTAAAACAAAACAATTTGTTTGAGAAATTCCAGTCTAGCTTCCGCTCTGGTCACAGCACCGGAACAGCTCTGGTGAGAGTCACAAACGATCTGCTGATGGCAGCAGATGCTGGTTCTCCATCTCTTCTCATCCTTTTGGATTTGACTACAGCATTCAACACTGTGGACCACAACATTCTTCTGTACCATTTACGTCACACCATCAGTCTCTCTGACTCTGTCTATAACTGGTTTTCATCCTACCTTACTGGGAGAATGGAATATGTTGCCTTGGGAGAGGCTAAATCCGTGACACACAATGTCACCTGTGGTGTCCCTCAAGGCTCAGTGCTTGGCCCTATTCTGTTTATATTATATATGCTCCCTCTCGGTCATGTCATCAGTCGGCATGGAATATCATTTCATTGTTATGCTGACGACACTCAACTTTTCCTCAAGACCAACTCATCCACTTCTGATGCCCTGTCATCTTCCACCATGACTACCTGTCTGGAGGAGGTAGAGGCCTGGATGAGTCAAAATTTCCTGCAGTTGAATAGCTCAAAGACTGAAGCCATTTTAGTAGGCACCCCACACCAGATCCAGACATCTGTAATTTCCAGTATTACCTTTTCTGGCCAAAATATTCCACTCTCAACATCAGTTATTAATTTGGGTGTTAAAATGGACTCTCATCTCACCTTTGAGACTCATGTTAAACAACTGTGTAAGACTTCCTTTTTCCATCTTAGGAATATTGCTAGACTTCGTCCTATACTCACTCTAGCAGATGCGGAAAAGCTTGTCTATGCCTTTGTCTCCTCCAGGCTGGACTACTGTAATGCGCTCCTCGTCAGGACTGATGAGGGTGCGCAAATATGATCATATCACACCCATTCTCAAATCACTACACTGGCTTCCTGTTTCATTCAGGATTGTTTACAAGGTCTCTCTCCTTACCCATCAGTGCATCCATGGCGATGCCCCATCATAGCTCAAGTAACTCCTTACTCCACAATCTTCCAATCGTACACTCCATTCTGCTTCAACATATCTATTAAACAACCCCAGGACTAAGCTTTGCACCATGGGAGATCGGGCTTTCTGCTCAGCTGCTCTGAGTTTTTGGAATGCTCTTCCTGATTATTTATGGACTCCACAACCAGTCTGTTTTTAAACGTGGCCTCAAAGCTTACCTTTTTAGCAAAGCCTTTGAATGATTTTTTTTTTTTACATTTCTCTTTGTTTTAATCTGTAGCACTTTGGGATTCTGTGTGAATATAAAGTGCGTTACAAATAAAATGTATTATTATTATTATTATTGACGAACTTGCTGTTTTGGCAAGGGGCGGGGCAGTATTGAAACGCCATCTAAGCTGTTCGCCAATCACAACGTACTGGAACAGCTAACCAATCACAACACATTTCGTTTTCGGAAGACGGGCCTTCATCAAACCCGGAACTAATCGAGCCGTTTGTGCCAGGCTGGGGAGAGTAGTATTGTAATACTGTAAATTATATGAAAAATAATGTGATTTTTGAACCACCAAGCATGAGAGCATGTTCTAGTACACCCCCAACACAAAATCAATACTTTGTAAAAGAGCATAATAGGACCCCTTTAAATGATTGTTGTTGTTGTTCTTTTAAACTCTAAAACATGAAATGTGGAGTTATCTGCGATTTGGTACGATTGCTTTCATCGTACCCTAGAACACCTCTTTTGAGCGGACTTGGGTACGGTTTGTGGGTGCGCATCAGAGTTCGGAAGACAGCGTTCACATCATTCAAACATACCAAACTCTGATGTCAATTGAACCCAGGTGCACACCAAAAGTATGAGTGTGAAAGCACCCTAAAATATAAAACCACAAGATATAAAAGTAGTGTGAGTGTTTACACTAACACTACGAATGTTAGAGTCTAAGAATGTTTGGCACAAAGGTGCATGACTGTTCAAGTCTCTGTGTTTAGAATAGTGTCCTCAATAATTTGTCTTTGACCTTCACTGTGTATATTTTGATTATACTGTGTTTTAAATAAAATACAAATAATCAAAACCCCCCATTATTTTATCTTCCTCTTATATCTCACCTGCTTCATAGACACATTACACTAATGCCACTTGATTTCCAGAGATATCGTCGACTTGATTGCAGATACTATTGTCCTTTTGCATTATTGACACACTATTTTCCTATTTGATACTTGTAAAGCTGCTTTGACACAATTTGTATTGTTAAAAGCGCTATATAAATAAAGGTGACTTGTCTTGACATTACTGACTGATTGTCTCTCAGGTGTGAATCACTAAATATTCATGGTCATTGTCACTCCCTCACATTTCTAACACAAAACATTTCTAACACAAAACATGTCTTACAAAAGTTAAATTAATATATTGTTTTCTTTGAATGAGTGAACAGGATGATTTTCACATTTTGTAGCAAAAACCCTAGTCTACCACATCCAGTTCTCAAAAGTCTTGTGAACAAAAGTTCTGTTTGTGTTTTATGGCCTTATTTCAGTGACTTAAAAATTTGAACTTTTCACGAACCATGCGCATACGTTGTTTCCTTAAAAACACAAACATGTACATTCATGCTGCTCACATATTTTTGTAGCCCAGTTTGTGCTGAGTACAGTGTAATCAGACATTAATATGTGTTTAAGATAATGGAAAAAAACACAAATGTCAGGGCATGTGTCACAAATCCGGTCTATGAATTTCCGTTTGTTCACCACCAGAGGTCATTATCCACCACATAGACTCTCACACTACACAGACTGTTACACTATACCCCAGACTACATTTCCCATCATCCATTGCACTGATTACACACACATCTGCAACCAATCAAACTGTAATGACGGATCAGAAGCATGTGTATCCATTTGCAGAACAACTTTAATGATATAGATCAGGGTCAAACAGGCAATGGTCAAACAACAGTGGCAGGTATATCAGAGGCAAGGCAGAGACAGAAACGATACCTGGCAGAAGTCAGGGCAGGCAGCAAAACAATCAAAGTTCCAGAAGGCAAGATCACAAGGGCAGGCGGCAGAGAATCAGCAGTAGTCAAACAGTCCAGGGTCGTACACAAAAGAACACAGAATCACAGGGGAAAATGCTTAGAAATGTCAGCCGGGGCAAAACAAGACTTCGCAGTTAGTGTAAATGAAAACGCTGCTTAAGTAGGCCAGGAGATGAGAAACACTTGTGCAGGTGATTAGTCTCAGTACGGGGTGTGTGGGAAATGGAGTCCGGCAAAGTCAATACTCAGGTGAGGGTGCCCTCCGGTGGCCATCGGAGAGAGCCACAGAGTCTGATTCGTAACACAAACACACTTTATAAGCCATGGACTTCCTCTTTCAGATTGCAGAGTATTGTTTGCATTTATCGCTGTTTAGCCGATAGCACATTACGGAGCCATTTCTAGTTTTTCCTGAGTTTATAGTTTAGTCTTGTTCTTTGCCTGGATTACCTGTTTTGATTATTGCCTGCCATGGATTACCCCACTCATCTCGCCCTTGTTTGGATACTGTTTGCTCCTCGTCTGAACTATTGCTTGTTTATTTGGATACTCCCTTGCCTTGCTCATTGGATTATATTTGCCGATCGATTGACCTTTTCTGTCCCTGGAATACTTTTTGTCTTGCCTGGAATGTACCCGTTTGCCACTGTTTGACCCATGCCTGTTTCCCACCATGCTCATGAATTAAGCTCTGCAGATGGATCCGGAGATCTGGAGTTTTGTTCAGCGCTGAGTTATGCAAGCTCACGAATCCTCTTATTATTAACAAACAAAGTGTTGACAGGGTGTAAATAAGAGATTAATTGTGCAGGATAGAGAGCTTTGTTGATTATAATGGAACTTTGTGAGATTGCAATGAACCAAGGAGAGTGACAGCTTTCAATGATTATTAAGGGAATTTTTTGTTATTTAGTAACAACGACGTACATTGTCTGACTATAACACTATTGCCTGATTTAGTTCTATTTTGTCAACGAAAATAGTTTCAAACAAAGTAACAGCTGAGACACTATGTGTAAACACAGCGGTGTTTCTTTTATGAATGAATGTGCATTTTTAAATCAATCAATCAATGATTCAATGAGTCAATGATTCAATTATTCATAAAGACATTCACTTGCTTCATTCCTGAATGATTCGGCTGTTCTAACGAATCAATTGAATGAATGATTCAATAAAATCAGTGACTTGCCACAACCTACTGGTTTTGGTTTCATTTTTTAAATATTTCAGTTATTTAACCCTTTAAAACCGGATGTGTCGGCGCCGACACAATTAACCATGCTGTATTCATGTTATCATAACTCACAAACCGTTTGCACTATGAAAAAAAATCCAATTGCTTCTGATAGTAGACAACTTGCGCTTTATGACAATATATGGCGTAATACGGTAATTGCATGCTTTCCATCAGCAAATCACAGCGGCTTTCGGGGAGAGCGGGAAGGACGGATTTGAAGCGGGAGATACGGAGCGCGGCCGGTTAGAGAGTTTGAGAGTGCAAAATATAATTAAAAAACGGACAAAAACATGGCGAAGAAAGGTTTTACAAGAGAGGAGGCGATTGATTTCATCTTTGAGGACACCTGGGAAGAGGGTGACCATGACTCTTCGGACCCGGAGTCTGTGTATTCAGACATTGAGGATGCGTATGCTTCTGGCATTGATCCAGAGGTGGATTGGTAAGTGAAGCTTATGTTTCTTTCTGATGAAGTTATGAGAAATGTGAGTAAAATAGTCATAGACTCTGTGTTTTATTTCGAAATACCACTGTTTCACACACTTATGTGGTATATGTGTGCGTTTATATGCGCGTGTAAGTGCCTGTATATGTGTATGTGCGTGCATTCGTTCATGTTTGCTCGTGTATGTATGTGTGTGCGTGCGTATGTACGTGCATGCACATATCTATGTGTGTGTGTGTGTGTGAGAAAGAATGTGTGTGTGCCCATGTGTATATATATATATGTGTGTGTACGTGCATGCATGTGTGCATATTAGTGTTGCTTTCGTCAACGAAAATTATGACGAAATATCGTCGTCAACGAACCTTTATCACGTGACGAAAACGAGACGAGACGAGACGTAAATGCTGGTCATGTGACGATGACGATAATTAAATGTATAATGCAATATCGTTGACGAATAAAAACGAGACTAAATGTGGTTTACAAAATAAAAACTATGCTAAAATGTCTCTTCATTTTCGTTGACCAAAACGAGACGAAACGAAATGTTATAACGTTATTTTGTCTCGTTTAGTCGCGTTATTATTTTGCAGTATTTCTGTTTCATGTGACTTAACGTTACTTCAGGGGCTGTCAGGGTTGCCAGGTTTTCGCAACAAAACCCGCCCAATTGCTACTCCAAACTAGCCCAATCGCATTTTGAGGGGGGTTCCCAGGTAAAGTTCCAGGGTCTAAATATTTGGGGACTTGGCAAGAGTCTGCACAGACGCAGGCGACGTCACTTCCTCAAGCCCCACTCGCGGCATTATTTAGAAGGCGACAACAAACAAAGTTAAGTCTGACAGAGAAAGGGACCGATGGCCGGCTTCTTCTGACTTCAGTTTACAATCAATACAAGTAACAGACACAAATTTTATTTGCACTTTTTAGTATGTTATTGTAGCTCGAGCATTCAGGCACCTTGTTTCTCTTTGTTAAACTTGAATGTAACGTTATATATTTTTTTCTGGCATTGTCATGTGATGCTATTTTATTTATTGTTTTTATTTATTTAAATTTATGTGTGTGTACTTCTAAAATGTTTGGTTGGTAAAATAAATGTTGTAAATTCAAATCAGAGTGTCTTTGGATGTATTCTTAAGTCTATAAGGTAACAATAATATAATAAGATAACCTTGTTTGAAATGGGTTTGGCTAAAAGAACATTTCGTCTGTACTGCTAGGTACTTATACTATATTGACTGGGTTAAATTGAATTGCATTACTAAAAAGAGACTAAAATACATTTTTCATTGACTAAAACTAGACTAAATGTCATCAGTTTTCGTCGACTAAAACTAGACGAAAATAGTCATCAGTTTTCGTCGACTAAAACTAGACGAAAATAGTCATGGATAATTCTGACTAAAACTAGACTAAAATGCTCAGACTTTTCGTTGACTAAAACTTGACTAGACTAAAAAGAGTATGAACGTGACTAAAACTAATAAAAACTAAAATGAGAGCTTCACACAAAGACTAGACTAAAACTAAAATGAAAACAGGCCGCCAAAAACAACACTAGTGCATATGTACATCTGTATGTTTGTGTGTGTGAATGTGTGCATGTATCTGTGTGTGAATGTATAGATCTCTGTGTGTGTGTGTGTGTGTGTGTGTGTGTGTGTGTGTGTGAATGTGTGCATGTATATATCTGTATGTTTGTGTGTGTGCATGTGTATATCTGTATGTGTGTGTATAGGTGAGTGTGCATGTGTATGTGTGCGTGTATGCGAATGTGTGTACGTATGCATTTCTGTGTATATCTGTATATTTGCGTGTATGTGTGTACGTGCATGTATGTGTGTGTGAATGTGTGCAGATTTGTGTGTGCGTGCATGTGTGTGCACATGCATGTGTTTGTGTAGAATGAAGCTGTTGGTCAATGCAATGTCCAGGAAGTGCTGGAAAATTGTCCCTCACTTTTGGCAGATCCATCACACCCATGTAGAGAAGCATACCTATGTACTTATTTATTTCTTCAGGGTATACATCAGCCCATGTAAATTTCCAACCCCTCTCCAGATTTCTCACCGCATTCTTGTTTGTGTTTGCACACAAGATGTATATGTATGTGTGTGTGTGAGTGTGTGTGTGTGAATGTGTGCATGTGTATATCTGCATGTTTTTGTATAGGTGTGTATGCGTGTACGTGTGTGAATGTGTGTCTGCATGCGTGTGTGTAAGCAACTGCAAAAAATAAAACGGGCTTTATTTTTATTATTTCATTGTTATTGTTGTATTATTATTATAGTTACTTTTTTATAACTTTGCTCTTACTAATAAATTGATTTATAATGAAAAGTATCTTTATGAATATATAGTGAGTTTGTAACACATGCTTCTATTTTTTTTTTCTAGTGTGGCTTCTCCAGTTACCTACAGAGAAGCAAATGGGCCATCCACATCGAACACAACACCACCACAGAGGGGCCGGGTCCGTGGTCGCAGCTGTAGCCGTGGTCGCAGCCGTAGCCGTGGTTGCAGTCGCAGCCGTAGCCGTGGCCGTGGATGCATTCATGGCCTTGAGGAATCGCGTAGCCTCTCACCAGTATCACATGATGGAAGATGGAACACTGAGAGAGATCCTGATATAGTGCCCAATATTCCAAGGTTTACTCCTAAAAGAATACCTGGAGTGCAGCCTCCACTCACATTTGAAAAAAGTCCCCACTTGATATTTTCAGTCAATATTTTGACGAGGAGGTCATAAACATCTTGTGCGCAAACACAAACAAGAATGCCGTGAGAAATCTGGAGGAGTAGGAAATTTGCATGGGCTGATGTATACCCTGAAGAAATGAAGAAGTACATAGGTCTGCTTCTCTACATGGGTGTGATGGATCTGCCAAAAGTGAGGGACTTCTGGAGGAAGAAGACTTTGTTTCATGTTCCCTTCCCTGCTACTGTGATGTCCAGGGATCGTTTCTTAGCAATCTCCTGCAATCTACACATCAGTGATCCAATGGAAGATGCAGAGAATGACAAGAAAAGGGGCACAGAGGAATATGACTGTCTCCACAGAGTGCAACCACACTTGGACATTATGAGGAACAGGTGCATGTCTATTTACCACCCTAGACATCACATTTCTGTTGATGAGAGGATGATTGCCACCAAAGCCAGGATATATTTATTTATTTTTTCCTGCGGAAAGAGCTTATACTCCCGTCATTTTTGGATGTGCTTTCTGTCGTATCATGCAGTCTCCGTGAATGGAGCGCGTCACAACAATGAACCAGCTCACAGACATAAGAAATAAATCTGCAGAAAGCTTGAAAACCAATTATAATAAAAAACAAACAAATCTTCTTTGATTATGTAGTCCGTATAGGTGCATTTCTCTATTAAAGGCACATCCACTGTGGAGATGGCGAGCCTGAGAAAGCACTAGTTTATTAATAAATAATTAAAATGTATTTTTCCCCGATGCATTCATAATCATTACTTTAGTCGGTGCTTTGCGCAAGCGTTATGCGTGCGTTTGAGCGCGGAATAATAGCCTACGCCTAAATAATAGGCATAAATAATAACCTAAATGGTTATTATACTATCAATTTAATATAAACGTGCGAATAGTTGACTAGAAAAATCTTTAGTCGGGCAGGCCAACAGTAGGCTACTACTTGGCACAAGGAACCGATCCATTTTTTAAAATAAAATGCTGACATTACGTGCGATTGCAAATCACGTTATTGCATTGCAGTATTTATTCATGTGTTTAATGAGTCAAATGTTTTTATTTCATTTCATTTTTTATGGGGGTGCTATGGGGGTGCTTTGGTTTTTCTTGGGGGTGCTGGAGCACCTGCTAGCCCCTTCCTAGCGCCGCCCATGCATATATAGGCCTATACAGGGCTCGAATTGAGGGGGGATGCGGGGGGATGGCATCCCCCTGGTGAAAAAAAAGGACAAAAAGCATCCCCTCTGTAAAACCACCAACCCCCTAACCATGCCCCTTGGATTATTAATTTTGTGTATTACATAAAAATGATCATGCACATTACATGTTAAAATTCTCTACTAATGATCATTTACGAACTAAATAACGGCGAATGGCCAAGCTGCGCACAAGCAGAAGCAATTGTTTTCGTTATTTTTTGCGCAAAATGGTTCAAATGCAACTTTTGAAGTTTTTTAAAAAGAAGACAACAGAAGGTATGATTTTAGACATTCTCCTTACATAATGTAGGGACTGAGAGACGATAGGAGAGCTGACATTATCCAACTTAGAGAAAAAAAAAAACATCTTGAGAGTCCAAAAGCATTCACTGCACGATGAAGCCCGTTAGAATTAAGTATGTGGAAACTATCCAAAATTCTGCTAATTTGAAAGCTATGAAAACTGTATCTCTGTATTCATCCTTTGTGTCTTCTTAAGATGTAATTTTATTAGGCTACCTTATTTTTTTGTTAACCCTGGCAAGTCTGAGTGTATATTCTGGAATTTTTTATTTTTATTTTTTTATTTTGTCTTTGTGTATAATTGTAACTGTACTGTCGTAATGTTTGTACTGTTTAATAATAATAAAAAAATATTTATACTATAGGCTTACAAGATTCCTTATCCTTATCTAGTGGATCAAATTAATATCACATCTTCCAGTTGAAATGGCTGATAGTTTAGAATTTGATTTTGGCAACGGCTATTTGAATTCAGTGAATACAATGAATTCTATTTACACTAAGTGAAAAATAGCATATTTTGTTAGCAATAGATTCTATTTAATAATGGGAACATTTTCTTGCAGTAATACTAATTTGATGCTGTTTATACTACTTATTGCAAGTAGTGGGTGATATCTGCACCTCAGTATTGTAGTAGGCTACATTAGCCTATAAAACAGTATACAATAACGTGTAAATTATAATTTTTACTACAATTATTAACTGGATGCCGCCCCTACAACTAACCCTAACCAATAATTTTCCAGTATTTGATTATTTCCTTAATTTTATTTTTTTTCTAAATGCCTTTCCGATGTGATACGGGATGTGAAAAGAGAGTAGAGAGGTCGGTAAAAGGCGGAATCGAACACGGGTGTCACAGAATGGCCCGTATTCCTCCATCACTGATCACCTTCACCTGCACCTGATTAATGATCATGCACACCTGCTCCTCATCACCACAGTCATTAGCACCGGGATATAAGCTCACTCCTCATCCTGCACCACTGTCTGATCTTAAAGTCACTAAGCTGCCATTACATTGAGACTTGTGGATACTACTCGGACCTTCACTCTCTACAGCGGACTGCTAGCTGAGTATACTAACCTGTGTTACTTACCTGATGATACTCACCCTCTGTCTTCCCTCTCATCACCAGATACCTGTTCATCTGTGGACTCTAGAAACTCGCAGGCTCTCCAGGATTCCTATCCGCCACGAACCTGCCAAAGGACAGAGACACAATCAGAATCCCAGCGCACTATCCACTATTCATCTAGAAAGCCACTTACCTCACGCAAAGACTCTCACCACTGTTGTCTCACCTAATCCTGTAATAAACTCAACCTCTTCTACACTTACCTCTGTGTCTGGCAGTTCCGTTACAGAAGATCAGACCTATAACAGAAGACCAAGACCGTAGACGTAAGCGGACCACACCGATATGGAGGCGGCTTCATTTATTAATTGGGCTTATGCAATCCACGACCCGCTGGACTTTGCGCAAGAGCTCGTGCCATTCGCCCTCTCCAGCTCGTTAGAGGATCGAGCCCTCAAGATCTTGTTCCGGCTCGGGATCACACCCCTTGAAGCTCCCAGACACTTCCAACCTCACCTGGCAGGAGACTGTCTCCAAGTTTCTGGACAGTCTCCGATCCCGAGTCGGAGTTCCGCCCGAAGCGACGATGATGGTTCCGCCGGTCACGGCGATGATAGTTCCGCCGCCTGAGGTGGCGATGATGGTTCTGCCACTCGCGGCGACGATGATGCCGCTGGCCACGGCGAAGAGCTCTCCTGAGCCTCTGCTGGTTCCGTCCAGCTCTCCTGAGCCCCTGCTGGTTCCGTCCAGCTCTCCTGAGCCCCTGCTGGTTCCGTCCAGCTCTCCTGAGCCCCTGCTGGTTCCGTCCAGCTCTCCTGAGCCCCTGCTGGTTCCGTCCAGCTCTCCAGAGCTCGCTCCTCGCCAGTGCCCTCCAGAGGCTGCTCCTCGCCAGTGCCCTCCAGAGGCTGCTCCTCGCCAGTGCCCTCCAGAGGCTGCTCCTCGCCAGTGCCCTCCAGTGGCTGCTCCACGCCAGTGCCCTCCAGTGGCTGCTCCACGCAAGAGCCGTCCTGAAGTCCCGCTGGTTCCGCCCAGCCGTCCTGAAGTCCCGCTGGTTCCGCCCAGCCGTCCTGAAGTCCCGCTGGTTCCGCCCAGCCGTCCTGAATTCCCGCTGGTTCCGTCCAGCCGTCCTGAATCCGCGCCTCCAGAGCGCCCCCTAGGGCCTGCGCCTCCAGAGCGCCCCCTAGTGCCTGCGCCTCCAGAGCACCTCCAAGAACTCGCTCCTCCAGAGCCTCCTCAAGAGCCCGCTCATCCAGAATGCCCACCAGAGAGCTTCCCCAAGAAAATTTGGGGGGGGGGCTATATATCCTCAGCCTGGGTGGCCGGGCCCAGAGCCAAGGCCACGGAGATCCCTGACCCACCATGGCCGCCCAAAAGAAATAGGCCATGGTCTCCCGAGCCCCCGGATCCGCCATGGTCTCCCGAAGCCCCGGATCCGCCATGGTCTCCCGAAGCCCCGGATCCGCCATGGCCTCCCGAAGCCCCGGATCCGCCATGGCCTCCTGAACCTCCTGTCCCGCCATAGCTTCCTGAATCTCCGGTTCCGCCCTGGATGCCTTCCCTGTGTCCATGTCTTCCACCGACATCCAGGGTGCCCACCCCCCCTAATGAAAACTAAACAATTATTAAAAGTAGCCGACAGCAGCGTTTTATTTTCATGAGAGGGCAATCGAATGTGCCGTTCTCTTTTGGGCTCTGTACCTTGTCGTCTATACGCCATAAGAATTACGTTGTTGATATCAAGAACGAAGTTGCTGATATCAAGAACTTAATAGTTGATATCAAGAACTAAGTTGCTGATATCAAGAACTAAGTTGCTGATATCAAGAACTAAGGGTGAATCCCATTTCTCTGTCTTACCCCTTCCCCTTCCCCTACCCCTTCGTCTTACCCCTAGCCCTTGTCCCTCGAAACCGAGTGGTAAGCGCTAGGGGTGAAAACATACCCCTATGAAATGAGACACCACTTGGTTACGGTTACGTCATCGTACATCGTCGCTAGCTGGCTGCTACGTCACCAGAGGTGACAGGTGTTGATCACAAACTTCCAAGATGCCGTCTGCAAGTGTGTGTATGTCGATCGCGTGGGTTTTATTAGTGATGTTTTTGCGATTGTTGTGCAATTCAGCGATGTAAAGCGTAGCAAACTAGCGATTTTTTTAAAACGTTTCAATTAAGAACATGGTTGCAAATATATATGTACAGGACTGTGTAGAGCACAAAACAAGACTGTCGTAATTTTTAAATCAATTATTTAAGCCGAAAATGGGACTCTCTGGATGATCTGGCCGACATTGTTGCCGGTTGCGCAGTGTGTTCTGGGTACCCCTTGGTTTCAAGTAAGCTCGCGAAAATGCTTGGTTTTAAGGGGTATCTACCCATTGCCCTTAGCCCTACCCCTCGATCAAAACGAGAATTGGGATAGCCCTTACTCTCACGTGAACGCGCAAAACTAAGGGAAGGGGGAAGGGGGAAGGGGTAAGACGAGAAATGGGATTCACCCTAAGTTGCTGATATCAAGAACTAAATTGCTGATATCAAGAACTAAATTGCTGATATCAAGAACTAAGTTGCTGATATCAAGAACTAAATTGCTGATATCAAGAACTAAGTTGCTGATATCAAGAACTAAGTTGCTGATATCAAGAACTAAATTGCTGATATCAAGAACTAAGTTGTTGATATCAAGAACTAAGTTGCTGATATCAAGAACTAAGTTGCTGATATCAAGAACTAAATTGCTGATATCAAGAACTAAATTGCTGATATCAAGAACTAAGTTGCTGATATCAAGAACTAAGTTGCTGATATCAAGAACTAAATTGCTGATATCAAGAACTAAGTTGCTGATATCAAGAACTAAGTTGCTGATATCAAGAACTAAGTTGCTGATATCAAGAACTAAGTTGCTGATATCAAGAACTAAGTTGCTGATATCAAGAACTAAATTGCTGATATCAAGAACTAAGTTGTTGATATCAAGAACTAAGTTGCTGATATCAAGAACTAAGTTGCTGATATCAAGAACTAAGTTGCTGATATCAAGAACTAAGTTGCTGATATCAAGAACTAAATTGCTGATATCAAGAACTAAGTTGCTGATATCAAGAACTAAGTTGCTGATATCAAGAACTAAGTTGCTGATATCAAGAACTAAGTTGCTATCAAGAATTGATTTTGAATGGAAGCCTATGGTGACATTTAACTAGTGAAAATACAATTACAGATATCAAAAATGATAGTTTTTACTAGTTGAAATGTAATTGTTGATATCAATAATTGGCATTTTAACTAGTGAAAATTAAATTGTTGATATCAAAAATACATGTTATCCTGAGAAGAAATAAAAGTCAAAACGGCTTGCCATACACGTACAGCGTTGGGTGATGCTCCACTTTGTTCTGTCAGTGATTTGAAGATGGTTGGTGTGGCCGTATTCTTCAGGCGTAGTCCCGTTGAGGTATAGTCCTCCTGTGTAAAATGCTCGGAGCAAACTCGCCAGTTCTTCAGCATCTGTACTGGAGTCGTTGGATCCATGTTCAAATACTTTCCTCCGTTTGTGGTGAGTGGGAATCCTGTGAAACATGACGCTGCTGTACACTTTCTGCTTGTTATCACAACCCTTTACAATGCATGTAATCGCCATGATTATTCACAAGCTATCTTACTACTACTAGTACCTGACTGATCTGCTCAAACTACTGCTGATAGCGCAGGCGTGCAGGTCACGGTGGTTGTATTGACGGAAGTCAGCGGGAGTTTTCAGGAGTGATGATATTACTGCGCCGAGGTCGAAGTGCTCTTCCGCCACACATTATAGTTATCATTTTTATCCGCTTAGAAAATCGCCACGTTTTATTTTGTGCCACTCGTGTAACTCCTCATGTAACCGTCTTTAAATAGAGAAAACATGGAAGTGTTTGGTGGCTTCTAAATTCATCCCTGTTTGGATCCTAAGGAATGAATGGTGCTAAGCTAAGCTAAGCTAAGCTAGGGGTGTTCGATTCCGGGTTTTTTGGAGTCGACTCCGATTCTCGGCGGAGTCGACTCCTCGACTCCATTTACTTGAACAGTGACTCTTGAACCCTCTCTCCTACCCTCGTCGGGGACAAAACAAACTACAAGCCTAGCTTACTGTGTCTTCTTTGGCAATTCAACCTTTGAAACAAGAGGCTATTGCAGCCTTAATACCAGCACGTCTTTAATATTCGAGCACATTGTTTTTTATGAGTGTACGGACACCGGCGCTGTGTTCATAATCCTGCCGTGCCACACGCATAGTTTTCCAATAAATTACATTATTTATATTTGTCCCAAATTATTGTTAATGTACATAATGACTGTCTGGAAGATGTGCATTTTTAGCAAAACGTTGTCTTTCTGTGGCTCTAAGTGATATTATAATTGGCACAGCGGCCTAATAAATGTCCTCACTTGCATTATTACAGTAAATTTATATTGTAGTCAACATTTGAAGTGGATCAAAAAAGTTTATTCAAGTTGTCCTAAGACAAGAACGGGTATTGTTTTGGTTTTAGGACAACTTTGATGAAAGTATATTTCATCTTAAATATATGTTTGATCATACAGTAAGAACAGCTGTAATCTGCCTCTGTGTGAAAGCTGTTCATTGTGACTGAGCTGGTTTATTGAAGGGCAGAGAGGATTGTTTAAGGCCTGGAAATCACAGTTTTAGTTTCTCATAATTAACTCAATGTTTATGTTTTATTGAAGAGCAGAGAGGACTTTTATTTTGCTCTGGCAGCGTGACGTCATAAGGCTGCGCGCGCTCCCGCGTCTGTTGTGATTCGGCTCAAGAAAGGTCTGTGTTTTTAAGTATTTTAACTGCTTAAACTGATAGAAACCGTTCAGTCAATTGTATAGTTTTTAAGCGACGCAAGATTAATTATTTGCTATTGAATGTAACATTGTAATGCTTTGTCTAACATTAATAAGCGTTGTTTTGTGAGAGTAAACGCATCTGCACATGAAAGGTGCGTCTCATTTCGCTCCCTGTGTCCTGAATCAGTTTATCATCAACACTAATTAACTCACTTCTAATTAGTGACGGAGAAACTGATCCTGCATCCCAATGTGCATACTATCCACCCTGTCTGCCCTAAATAGTATTGAAAATTACTAATATCACATAGAATTTAGGATGGATAGTATTCACATTGGGACGCAGTCTGAGCTTTTTGAGACTCGATTGAATCGGTTGCTTCTGAAATGATTCAGTGACTCGATTGAATCGGTTGCTTCTGAAATGATTCAGTGACTCGATTGAATCGGTTGCTCCTCAAATGATTCAGTGATTCGAATCTCTGCTCGCTGATCACCTGCTGGTCAAAACTGTGTAAATGCAGCGAGAACAACAAACACAAACACAACTGTTACAAACCATCTGAAAATGTTCTCATGCTAGTGTGATTTAGTGTATAAAATCTACAAATTCTGATTTACCGTATATATCTCAACTAAATATGAACTGTTTGTGTAGTTTGTGCTCTCTTATGAATTTGCAGCGCTAGTTTTGAGTGTTTTTGTCTAATCAGGTGATTTAACTCTCACTCCCTTACTAGTGTGCTGACTACTGAACTAGTGTGCTGACTACTGAACTAGTATGCTGACTACTGAACTAGTGCGCTGACTACTGAACTAGTGTGCTGACTACTGAACTAGTGTGCTGACTACTGAACTAGTGTGCTGACTACTGAACTAGTGTGCTGACTACTGAACTAGTGTGCTGACTACTGAACTAGTGCGCTGACTACTGAACTAGTGCGCTGACTACTGAACTAGTGTGCTGATTACTGAACTAGTGTGCTGACTACTGAACTAGTGCACTGACTACTGAACTAGTGTGCTGACTACTGAACTAGTGTGCTGACTACTGAACTAGTGTGCTGATTACTGAACTAGTGTGCTGACTACTGAACTAGTGCACTGACTACTGAACTAGTGTGCTGACTCTCTTACTAGTGTGCTGACTACTGAACTAGGGAGCTGATGGAGAGATTTAGTTTGGGTTTGCTCTCTGTTCATTGTTCTCTTCATCTTAAACACACAGAAAAACTCCTGCTGAAGCGACTGAGATCCACGTGACACACTGTTATAAAGATGGAGATTATTAAAGAGGAGAGTGAAGACTTCAGGATTGAAGCAGTGTTTAGTCTGAAACAAGAAGAGACTGAGGAACAAACAGGTTGGTTTCTTTCTCAAAGCTGAATTCACTCATCTGATCCAGTTATTAAATAATAAAAGGTACAAAGCAGGTTAAGTTAAATGTACAAATAATTATAAAATGCTATAGACCGCGAATAAGATTGCAAAGAATAATAAGAATAGGCTAAATGATGTAACATCTCTTGTGCGTCGCACTCAGCAAATCTTGCACTGATATTGTAACGAATAGGACACACTCCTGCATTTAATGCGGCTGCAATTTTTTTTTTGGTTGTTTTACTCAAATTGTATGAAAGTGAGTAAAGAAGGCTCCTTTAAAATCACTGAAGTTGTCAATAAATGAAGCTCTTTTACATCATGTGCATTTAGTTGATTATAACGAGAGAACTTGAGTTTAAACGTGAGGACATTTTATTAGTCCGTCCCTTCTTTTCAGTTTCAATGATTTAGCTAAACTGTGGCCAGGTTTAATTTATTTGTTTGTTTTAATTAGGCCTAAATAATGGGAGCGAAATTATACAGTTCCTCATGTTTTGCTAAAATAAAGGAAATAATTCATAAAACACACAACAATTTCTTGATCAGTGAACAGATATATTTTCCTCAAGTAGTTCTGTCAAAATAAAGGACAGGTAAGGTAACCAATAGCCTTACACTGCATGTGCGTGACAAAAATGCATGCTGTTTTGTTAAAGGAATTTTAAAATATAAACTAAAAATGTACTTGTGACAAATATTAAGTAATGTGAGCATATTGACATTTTGCATAGTATAGCCTAGCTTACTGAAATAGGCTACCACTTTTAAAGCTCAGATGCAAAGTAAACCATAATTTCTTTATAGAATAATATAACAGGATTCATATTATATAAATAGTACTGCACATGTTATGTTTCAAATCTAAAATATGGTGTAATACTATGTGTATAGCTTAGAGTAAATATAAGCACAGGCTCAAAGGCTTGACATTTATCCTGCTTGAGAAAGATTTGTTCTAAGAAATGCACATAACTTCGAAAGTACTAAATTTGCATCTGTGAATATTAAATATTTGAACTACAGTGTCTTTCTTTCATTTTCCGCCAACTGCAGCCGTCAAATGTAACACATCGGCGAGGTAAAGCTGACGGCTATTTGCAAAAATGTGCTTTGATGCTTCATTTGATAACTTGTGGTTAAAACACCACTCAGCGGTAAAAAGCATACTTTGGTTGGCCACCTACTGTACGAATTCACACTGGAGAGAAGCCTTATGCATGAACTCATGCATGCATGTGGAAAGAGTTTCACTGAAAAATGAGTCCTAAAGTCCACATGAGAGTTCACACTGGATAGAAGCCTTTCACTTGCCAACAGTGTGGAAAGGGCTTCTCTCAAAGAGGACATCTAAAAGTCCACATGATAATTCAAACTGGAAGGAGCAGTGTGGAAGGAGCTTCACAACAGCAATAAACTTCTGTGGCCTGTAGAGTAAGAGTAAGCAGAGTAGCAGAGTAAATTTTGAGTTGACAAAAGCCAACCTGGTTTAGATCAGGATCAGCGAGCTCACAAGGCTCGATATAAACATAGTTTGAACCAGTTTGCAATTAACTCTGGAGCACGTGCACCTGAAGGTGTAACACGTGCAGCAAACAGCCAGTCACAGGGAACATGGAGAGCAAAAAGTGTCAGTTTGATTCACTTCTCGCGAGAGTCAGCGCAATTCATTTTTCTGCTGAAGATTAAGAGATGTCGTATACAAAGGAATCAACTGAATTTAATTATTTATATATAGTGTCACACAAAGCTCAAATTTAATTTAAATTCGAAGCTTAAAATTAATTGTCACTTCATATAATAATTAAATGAATATATTATATGAATTATAAACAATTACAATTAATGTAATATTAATATAATAAGTAGCTGCAAAAGTCTGCAGTTTTGTCTCTAAAATTACCATAGCAACGCAATCCGCTAAGAACCAACCCATCTTCTTGAGCCCGAAAACTCAGAGTTTGCTCAAACTAAACGTGAACTTACCTGGGTAAAAGCCTACACCGGCTTCTTGCTACAGGTCACAGGTGTCACATGAGAATTCACACGGGAGAGAAGCAGTTTACTTGAGATCTGTGTGGAAAGAGTAAAAAAAACGAAAAAAAAAAAAAAACGCACGAATTGACAAGGGGCCTGTTTCAGAAAGGAGGTTAAGTGAAAACTCTGAGTATGTTAACCCCGAAATGAGGGAAACTCTGGGTTTTCCGTTTCAAAATGGGAGGTTTGTCAAACCCAAGAAAGCAGGGTAAATCAAGCCCGTTTCTGAAAGAGAGGTAACTTGTACTCCGAGTCGGGTACCGTGGTAACTTACTCTGTGAACCTAACCTGGTCGGGATCAGGTTTTCTTCAGTAAACCCGGAGTTTCTTTCCATCTCCTCCCCCTTTTTAAAGTGTTAGCGAAGTTTAAATATCTTATTCATTCATTCACGCTGCAAAATTGCTTTTCTTACTGAGTATTTTTGTCTTATTTCAAGTACAAATATCTAAAAATTCTTAATATGCATTTTATATTATTTATATTATATTAACTCGGAGTACATTTTATATTTACGACTGCACACCATCACACAACTCCAACCGCTTCATTAAATTTGCGGATGACACGACTGTGGTGGGTCTCATCAGCAACAGAGATGAGACAAACTACAGGAGCGAGGTGAGCCGCCTGACCGGGTGGTGCAGTGACAACAATCTCTCTCTGAATGTGGAGAAGACGAAGGAGATTGTTGTTGACTTCAGGAGAGTGCATTCTCTGCATGCTCCTCTGACCATCAATGGTGCGACTGTGGAGAGAGTGAGCAGCACCAAGTTCCTGGGTGTGCACATCCCAGAGGACCTCTCCTGGACCAACAACACTGCAGCACTAGCCAAGAAAGCACAACAGCATCTCTACTTCCTACGCAAACTCACAAGAGCCAGAGCCCCGACCCCCATCATGTGCCCTTCTACAGAGGCACCAGTCCAGGATCAACAGACTGAAGGACAGCTTCATCCACCAGGCTGTCAGGAAGCTGAACTCCCTCCCGTCCTTGCCCCCCCTCCCCTCTCTTACCCCACGCACCACTGAACTCTGACCCCCACCACCACCACCACCCACCCACCCACCCACACACACACACACACACACACACACACACACACACACACTGTGACAAGCACCGGTCACTTTGTACAGCATTGGACTGACCTCATTCAACTACCTCTTCTGACAGTCTGAATAAAAAAAGACTGCTCTTTGTCACTTTAAATAGAATAGTCTTGATAATAGGGATGGGCGATATGGGCTTAAAAATATATCACGATATTTCTGTTATTTATTGCGATAACGATATCAATGACGATAATTCAGGGAATCCTGTTTCTTTAGAGAAAAGTATTATCTTTCCTATTTTTACCCCAAATAGGGTGTTGTGAGCATTACTGAGTACACACGTAATGCAATGACTGTTTGATTCATACTGGACGCCGGAGGGCGCTCTTGTGCAAAAACTCCACACATCCATAGCAGAAGTAATACTACTGACGACGCTCCATGAAGGTATCCAGTTATCGCTGAATAAAACGTACAACGGAGATAAGAGAAATTTTAACTGATGAAACTTGAAGACAATAAACATACGATTGCACAAAATATATGGTTTATCCGTGTTCTTCAATCTTGGGTATTTTTATAAGGAAAGTATATTTATAATGCAATGCTAATCGACATAGTCTTTATCACTGTATATAATACCATCATTTTGTAATATGAAACCACGTCTGGTCACAAAAAGAAGTATTTAAAACACTCTAATATGTTATTAAGTTCATTTGGAGGAAAAGCATGTCAATAAATTATATCTTTGTTGGACAACAGGTTTGTAAACAGGCTCATCTCAAGAACTGGGGTCCGTTCTTCGTACCTCGCTTAATACATCTGAGATGATGTGAAAGATGCCAGATCTTCTAATCCTGATAACTGATCTTTGGCTAATTTGGTTCTTCAAACAAATTTGCGTATTAGATTAAAATATCTGGATTAAGTTGTCTAAGATTACGGCGCGTTCTCGTGTTCCCCAAAAAGGGCAGATGTATCGATACTTGAAACCACGATCAGCAGTGCAGCGATTGGCTGACGGCAAGACAGCAACGTAATGACATCATATCATTAAAAAAGACACCTGACGGAAAAGTTGACAAATTTCTGGACTTTTATAAGGAAACAGCCAAGCGAATAAAACTACATAAATGTTATAATAGATAAATGAAATGTTTTTAATTTTTGTATTTTTTTTTACATGGTTCCCAATTATTTATATTCACGATTTCTAGCATTTGTGTAGGCTTTACATTTTTATTTCAGTGTTGTAATTAGCAATTAATTTAATCTTTGAAACAGATTTGTTACGTGACAGCATTAATTAAAGTAATTATTTCATCACTAAGAAATCTTTCAATGAGTAAAACTGGCTGTGTCTATAGTGTTATAGACTACACAACATTGTTATCTTATTTTCAAATTCATTTTTAAATTATTATTATTTTAAATTATTGTCCCTGGACCAGCAGGGTACTCTTATAATAAAGTAGCAGTGGCTGTGACAGATATTAAGTATCAAGTCTGCTTAAAAAGATGCAATCTAATCCTGTTTACATGAAATAAGCTGCTCCCGAGCAGGTTTGAGTTTACGGACCTGTTGCTATGACAGCAAGTCCAGGATGAGCTTCGAAGAACCAAATGATCCAAGATCAAGCGAAATCATCAACAATCAAATCCAGCTAACTGAGTTAGCGACGTACGAAGAACGGACCCCTGATCTAAAGTTTTGCTGCTGCTATTTTTTATAATGCTATTTCTCTTTTGAGATTTATCTTTCACATATTAAATTTGTTATACACTGATTCTTGAGACATATGGGACAAAACATGTCCAGCAATTGTAACTGCTATTAGGTTTAAAAATAACAAAATATTTTCAATTGTAAATGTTATGGGGGATTAATAATAGAATGTATTTAACACAATTATCCCCTTCAATTTAATTTTATCATTATTATGTGAAATCTATGATACTTATTGTCTTCTCACTACATCTAAAACAGTGTCCACAGAGAAGGGTTAATCGTGCTATAAAATGGATAAATGTTTTTTAATGATGAAAAAGACCTTGTCTTATGAAAAGTAACACTTAATAATGTCTCATATCAAATCAAGGTTGTTTTTCGGTGTCACATGCATGTTTCAAAGTTGTGTCCCCACTTTTTGTCAACACCATTATTAAAATGTAATAAAATCAGGGAATATCAGGGGCAGCTGTCACTCTAAAGGACCCCCTTGCCACATTGATCTCTGCAGAGTACATCAGTATCAGACAGGCTCTGCTAAGTTTTATAGTTTTACAATATTTTAAATCCTGATGTTAATATTTCCTGGTCACAACCATGATATGTCAACACCATCTTCAAATTTCTGAGGAAATTATTTGAAATATTTAGATCATTTTATTCTCCTGAAGCATGTTCTATTGGCATCTAGCATCAACAGAGAAAAACAAAATGGCTACTACATGAACTCCATTTGTTTTGTGAAAGAAATGCCAAATTGTCACCACTATCAGATTTGTTCCAATAATATATCAAAAATACTTAAATGTGACTCTTGAATAAAAGCTTTATAAACAATAACATACTCACTGTTTGTTGTTTTTGTTTTAATACCGTAATTGATTGAGTCGATGTATTTAAACCGAAGTTGCCTATCCCTGTTGTAAATGTAAGCTATTAATTTAAATTTACAAGCACAAGTGGGTGCTTGATGCAAATTTGCCACATTTGCAACATCAGGTGATTATGTTGGCACATCTATGCAAATGTCTCTTTCTGTATAGAGACACAAGAATGAGGTTAATCACTCTCTGTCAGGTCAGTTTATAGTGATTGTCTCATCAACACAAAACAACTTCAAGCAAATAGTGTCACATCATATCTAAATTAATTCTAATTTTATTCAAACTAGGAGTGATTGTCCTCTAAAACCATCAGGAATCAAGTGAGAAGATGTTTGCCAAAATAAAAAATAATAGAATCCATTGCTATTTGCACTTAGTGTAAATAGCCGCTGCCTTATATATATTGTGTATATATTATTTATCTTGTATAAGATGCATTAGGTTGAGTTGCGCTGCAGTAAAGCGCTTCATTGTAGTACTATGGTGATTATCTCTTCAGCGCAGCGCGAGCAGGACAACAATGCAGAATATTTATAACTATGACTGGGACTGTCATATACATAACATTATAATGAGAACACTATTATAATAAAACACTCTTTATTTTTAGAGTTTAGTTGCCGCGTTTCTGCACGTTGTTGTGTGAAGAACGCGTCCACAAAAGGAGTTAATTCAGAGCCGCGCAGACACGTTCATGCATGCGCATTTTGTGCAGATAGCCTATAAGTTGTCATATAACATTATGTTGTATAAATAATGAAGCGTATTCGAGATGTGATGAGTTAAATTAAAGTTAAATTAAAGATGAGTTAGATTAAAAACCTGCTATCAAATGCTTCACTCTACTGGTCATCTTCAGTGCACGCAGCTCAAAACAGAAATGCAGAACATTAATAACTTCTGTCATATACAGCCACAGGAACCCCCCCCCCCCCACACACACACACACACCTCCCCCAACACCCGACCACACCATCCCCCCTGAATTTTTTTTACAATTCGACCACTGTGTGTGTATATACAAGTGTGTGTATATATATATATATATATATCACTGATTCTTGAAATAAGGGACAAAACATGTCCCCCATCAAAATGTTACAATTTGCCTTAAAAAGCAATAAATTGTTTCATTTAAAAAGGCTTTAAAAGTTGGATATGAAAGACTTGTGTATGTTTACACCCTTAGTTTTGTATATATTTATATTATTTCATAGTAATTTTATAAAATAGCGGCACTGTACTATGAAAGCCCATGCAAATGAACTCGTCTTCTGTAGAGGTCACAGTATCGAACTGCAAAAAAAAAAGGGTTTTAAAATGCCCAAAATGCACAAATATGAATATGAGGTTAATTGGATGGCTTAATAAAATATCACAAAATACTTAAAGTAAACATTGCATTATTTTATACATTAACAACAGCCTTTCAAAATCTGTCATCAATTCATGTCAACTCCGTCAGATATTTTTCAAATTTGAAATAAATCAGGCATATTTTGGTCAGCTTTAACCCTGAGGACCCCCTTTGGCTTCTTTCTGTTGATGGATGCAGCAGTCCAACACATGGTCTCGTAAGTTTTACATTGTTTTAAATATTCAGCAAACAAGTTGAAATCCCTGTGGTCACAGCTTTTATGTGTCAACACTGTCTTCAAAGTAGGGATGATTTTAATCAAGGATTTTGAAATAAAAGTTGGTATTTTGGTTTAGTTTAGTGGCAGCTGGCAATGAGGAAAATCTAAATGGCTACCATCTATTAGACATGATTAAGTAGAAAAAACATGTTGTTTTGTCAACTCCGTCAGACGTCAACTCCGTCAGATATTTTGTCTGACGGTGTTGACATGTAAGCTGAAGGAGTGGAAAAGTGCTCCAAAATACTCATTAAGTAATGTATAACAACTACATAACATGATAATATGATCTAAGTATACATGTTGATTGACTTAAAATATCTTAATATATTTCAAATATATTAATATATTTAAAATATCTTAATATATTTGATCTGTACTGTAGGCAGACATGGCTAGACCAAAACTGTCAGTGGAGGAGCAAAGAAAAAGAAACGGAGAGTACCAGAGAAAAATGAGAGAAAGAATTAACAGTGACCCAGAAAGCAGAAGAGACCAGTTAGAAAAGGAGAGACAGAGATGGAAGGACAGGGTCCAAAACAAAACAGTAAAACAAATAGGAGAATTAGGACCAAGAGCAAAGAGGCACCGCAGAAAGTATTGGAGGAAAGCAAAGAAAAGGTCCAGAGCTATGCAGAATAGACGGCTAAATGAAATAGACACCCCACCAGAAAGTCCTCTGGACCAGACTGTTAAGGAGCCTACATCAAGCAGGCGTGCTCTTGCAGCTGAGAGGGAGAGGAGAAAAACCAGGAAAAGACACGCAAGGAGATAAAAGCATTGAAAGAAAAGGTTAAGAAATTAACAAAAGAGCGACACAAACTAAGAAAGCAGGAATGGCGGAAGAAGAAGGCTCAAATAGAAAAGTCAAATGTCAAACTAAAAGATAAAACAATTGTAGATTCTCCACGAACAGAAACAGAGAGGATGATAACGGGAAGCCAACTTCGGAACCCCAACATTAGGAGATCTCTTCTTTTCCACAATGTTCTCTGCCAAGAGCTGAGAAGGAATAATACAACTCCTGTGGCACAGAGACGAGCCGTTGAAAAATCAGGTCACAGACAACTGGCATTATCAGGCAAGGTTCTAAAGAAGTATCGGCTTCTTCATAGGCTTCACCAGTTTGGTGTTAGCTACAAGTTAATGAGTGACAAAAAACAGACGACACATAAGAAGGCAACATATCTCCAACGTATCAGCCAGACTGTTAAGGAGTTCATTGTTAAGGAGCTCATCTCGCATGACAACAGATAAAACAGACACCATCACCAGGAAAAAGATGAAACATCAAAGGATGATTTTAACAGACTCAATGCTGAACCTCCATAGTGACTTTCTCAAGAAGAACCCGAGTATGAAGCTGAGTTACTCATCCTTCTGTACTCTGAGGCCCTTCTATGTTACAGCACCTAAGGCATCCGACAGAAGTACATGTCTGTGTCGTCATCATGAAAATGCAGACTTGATGCTTCAGGTTCTAATGTCATCGGGTGCTCTAAAGTCAACCAAACTGGAGGATAGTTTTCAATTAGTTTGTTGCACTCCAGCAACTGAGGCCTGCCTTCTTCGAACCCGTTTACGGTGCAAAACCAAGCATACAGTTTTGGCTCCAGAGATAAGTGGAATCAGTGTTCAATGGAGGCAGTGGGAGCGAGATCAAGACCAAACAGCCAGTGGGATCCACTTCAACATGAAACTCAACTTACATAGTGGGAGTCTTTCAGAGTTGCTTCATCTGTATGAGGAGAAACTTAGAAGTGAGACAACAACACATGTGTGCCTGGTTCACAATCAGGCAAAAGCATACAGAGAACTGATTAAAACATGCAGTGAGAACACAGTAATTGTACATGTTGATTTTTCAGAGTCATGGAAGTGTAAATATGCTTCTGAAATTCAGGCTTGCCATTTTGGCCAGAACTTACCTCAGTTAACTCTTCATACTGGAATGTATTACACCAAGGGTGAAAAGGGGGCATTTTGCTCAGTGTCAGAGTCTAAGAGACAAGATGCAGCAGCAATCTGGACTCACATGGATCCTGTCCTTAGAGATATACGGACTAAATATCCATCAGTTACTACTGTGCACTTCTGGTCAGATGGCCCCAGTAAGCAGTATAAGAATAAGAAGAACTTCTACCTCATTTCTGAAGTACCACCCACTCTGGGCTTCAGCAGGACCACATGGAATTACTTCCCAACATCCCATGGAAAAGGTGCCCCTGACGGCATTGGAGGAACAGTAAAAAGAACTGCAGACTCCTTGCTTCTGCGGGGAAATGATGTTGTGGATGGTAAAGATTTCTTTGAGAAGATCTCGAACAGTTTGAATGGTGTTCAACTGTATCTTATTTTGGAAGAGAACTTGGAGACATATGACACACTTGTTACACAACACCTCAAACAGGTTCCAACAACAAGACAAATACACCAGGTAATGCCACATCAAAATTGCATCTGCCACAGACAGCTATCATGCTTTTGCAGTGAGCCATTGGATTGCCAATGTTTTTCCCCAGCTACTCAAGTTTCAAGTTTTATTTGTCACATACATGACTATACAGAGATTGTATAACCAGCAGTGAAATGTGAATCAGGTCCGCTCCATGGACAGTGCAAATATTGTAGAATACAACAATAAACAATAAGATATAAAGCACAGAATATAAAATATAAAGTATAAGAGAATGTGCATGACAGTATGCTGTAGAATTAAATATTAAGATAAGCATGACTGTACGGGAGGGGGGGGGATGTGCAAACAGGTAGAACATGATGACATGAGCAGCAATCACAAAGAATAAATATAAAATATGATAAGATATCAAGATACAGAAAGTGTTGTGTGCAAATGACAGTATTGTGTGCAAAAGACACTGTCAGTATGAGGTAGATGATAATGGGTGTGAGTATATTACAGATTGTGAGTGATTAGTAATGTTAAGAGTTCAGTTCAGTTTGAATTCAGGAGCCTGATGGCCTGGGGGAAGAAGCTCCTCCTGAGTCTCTCAGTTTTTGCCATCAGGCAGCGGAAGCGCTTACCAGATGGCAGCAGAGTGAAGAGACAGTTTCCAGGGTGATTTGAGTCTTTGGTGATTTTGACAGCTCTACTTCTGCAGCGTTTGAGGTAGATGTCCTGCAGAGAGGGGAGAGCAGACCCAGAGATACGCTCAGCTAAGCGCACAACTCTCTGCAGGGCCTTGCAGTCTTGGCTGGAGCTGTTTCCATACCACACTGAGATGCACTGAGTCAAAACACTTTCTATGGTCCCTGCATAGAAAGTTTTCAGGATTGATGGTGAGACCCTGAATTTCCTCAGCTGTCGCAGATGGTACAGTCTTTGCCTGGCTTTCCTAACCTGTGTTTGTATGTGTGTAGTCCAAGTCAGGTCCTCGGAGATGTTTACGCCGAGGTACTTGAAGCTGCTTACTCTCTCCACAGGGGTCCCACTGATCATAAGAGGAGTGTAGGGCAGCAGGTGTTTCTTTCTGAAGTCTACAATCAGCTCTTTAGTTTTGCTCACGTTCAGAGAGAGACAGTTGTCCTGGCACCATGATGTTAGTCTCTCTACCTCACCCAAGTATGCGGTCTCATCATTGTTGGAAATGAGGCCCAGAACCACAGTATCATCAGCAAATTTGATAATAGATGTGGAGCTGTGAGAGGACACACAGTCATGTGTGTAGAGAGAGTAGAGCAGGGGACTCAGAACACAGCCCTGCGGGGCTCCTACGTTCAGGGTGATGGAGTTTGAGGTGTACTGGCCTAGCTTCACCACTTGAGGTCTGCCGGTGAGGAAGTCTTGGATCCAGTCACAGAGTGTAGAGTTTAGGCCGAGGCCTGTGAGTTTATTAGTCAGCTTCATGGGGACTATGGTGTTAAAAGCTGAGCTGTAGTCTATAAATAGCAGCCTTGCATAGTTACCATTGCCGCTGTCAATGTGTGTGAGGGAGGAGTGGAGTATGTGAGAGATGGCATCATCAGTTGATCTATTGGAGCGATATGCAAACTGGAGAGGGTCCAAAGTAACAGGGATGGATGAGCTAATGTGGCTCTTAACAAGTCTCTCAAAAACCTTCATGACTATAGATGTGAGGGCCACTGGACGATAGTCATTCAGGCAGGAGGGTTTATTGTTCTTAGGCACAGGGATGATGATGGATTTTTTAGAGGAGGTGGGAATTACAGAGGTAGCAAGGGACTCGTTGAAGATAGAAGTGAACAAACCAGCAAGCTGATCAGCGCATGATCTCAGGACACGGCCAGTAATCCCGTCAGGTCCAGCCGCTTTCCTGATGTTCACTCCCTTTAGTGCCCTCCGAACCTCGTCCTCCGTCAAGGTGATCACATGATCCTCGCTTCTCTGCCTGCTGCTTCCTGACGCGCTGCTCGGCAGAGCTGCGCTGCATTCAAATCGGCCGTAGAAGGTGTTTAATTCTTCATCCAGCGACGGATCTGCACTCACCTCCGCGGAGGATTTGTTTCCAAAGGCACAGATGGTCCTTAGTCCCTGCCACATGCGTCGAGAGTCATTGAGCTGAAAATGAGACTCAATTCTCTCTTTGTAACGATGTTTGGCGGCACTTACTGCTCGTCTGAGAGCATAACACGCTGCTTTATACTCGCACATATTCCCAGACAAAAGAGCCTCGTTGTATGCGGCAGTGCGTTTGTTAACCGCATCACGGATAGTTCTGTCCACCCACGGTTTCTGATTAGGGAAGGACTTTACAGTTATTGTTTCTGTAGCTTGTTCGGTAAGTGTGTTTACAAAGCTCACTGCCACATCCGTGAACTCGCTGACGTCAGATGAGCTCGCCCTGAACATGTCCCAGTCGACGTCATCAAGAGCCGCCTGCAGCATAGCTTCAGAGTGGGAGGACCAACGCGTCACTTCCCTCTTCACCGGGGGTTCCTGTGTGAGCCTTTGTTTATATTCCGGTGTGAGGAAGATGGCGGCGTGGTCAGACTTACCAAAGGACGGTAGAGAGCGGGCTTTGTATGCATTCCTAAACTGCGAGTAGCAATGATCCAGTGTATTCGGTCCTCTAGTTGGACAGGATACATGCTGGTGAAAGTTCGGCATGACCTGCCTGAGGTTGGCTTTGTTAAAATCCCCCGCGATGATAAAGGCAGCGTCAGGATGTTTGTTAATGTAGCCGCTGAGCACATCGTGAAGATTAGACAAAGCCAAGCCGGTGTCTGCCTGAGGTGGAATGTAGACGGCAGTAGCGATGACCGCGGAGAACTCGCGGGGTAGATAGAATGGGCAGCAAATAATGGATAGATGTTCCAGATGAGGCGAGCAGGATCGCGACAGAGAGGAGATATTCCTGGGGTCACACCATTTCTTGTTGGTCATGAAGCACACTCCACCACCCTTGGATTTACCGGCCTCAGCTGTTCTGTCCATCCGTAAAACAGAGAAGTTGTCAGACGGCGTTACAGCAGTGTCGGGAACCGAGGGCGTGAGCCATGTTTCAGTCAAACATATGATGTTACAGTCCCTTATGTCCCGTTGGAAACCTTATCCTCGCTCTAAGATCGTCCATCTTATTATCCAAGGATTGGACATTAGCGAGTAGAATGCTCGGTAAAGGAGGACTGTGAGCCCTTTTCCTCAATCTGTTGCGAATTCCAGCGCTTTTTCCACGGTGTTTCTTGTTCCGTCTCCTGTGGCCTTTGTTCTCTGCGTTCCGAAGAATCTCAAGAGGCCACGATGGATTCGGATTCGGTGATAAAGTGTCCTGAACCAGGTTAGTGAAGCGGTTTCCAAGAGTGTACTTTTGTCGTAGGTGATCAGTGCCGACGTTATGTGTGCAAAAAGAGAAATTAAAAATAAGTAAAAAAGTAAATAAAAGCATAGTCTTAGCGGAGCGACCTGGACGGCGGCCGAGCATAGCAGCGCCATCTTGGAATTATACTCTTTGTATAAGATACTGCTTAGAGGAGCAGCAGACTAATGCAAGGGCCAGGAAGAGCCGTCCATTGGCCATGTTGATGGAGGAGATGGAAAACGAGTTGGGAGAAGCAGGGGATTCAGTCGATGAAATGGAAGATGAAATGGAAGAGGAGTCATTGAAAGGTCCTGAGGGTGCTATTGTTGATATAACTATCAACAGTATTGAGACAGGGGATTGGCTGGCAGTGGTGTATGATGATCACTGGTGGTTAGGAAAGTCCATTGATGTAGATATAGAACCCCAAGATGTGAAAGTTGAGTTTATGCATCCTCATGGCCCGACTGCCAATTTTCACCCAAAACATGGGAGGAGAGATGTCTGTTTCTGTCCATTGAAAGATGTCCTTTTGAAACTGACAGGGACAGCTTGTCCCCTCAAAGCAAGCCGGACCAGGGAGCTCTATGCCATAGACCCTGATGTTATGGACTTTATAGAGCGTAGGCATGTTCAACACCTCTTGTCCAATGCCCAAGTCCCGCAGGTTAGACACACTATTTGTTGAGAGAAATTGAAGTAAATCATATAACTTACCTGTCTGAACCCCTGTGTTAAAGTATAGATGGAATTACAACAGACATTTCAACCAATTTAGATTTACAGAAACACTGACATTATGAGTCTGATTGTTCACTTTTCATTTTTTTCAGTGAGCCTTTGGAAGTAGTCAGGAGAATTCTGGATCCTGTTACACTTCAACATTTGTACACTATTAACACTATTACATACTTTTATTAGTTAGTTCTCAGCCTTTTGTGTCCTCTTTCAAATCAGTTGTTAGATTTACAGTTTAGTTCAAATATAGATGAGCAATAGAGGAGCTCCAGATACATTTGCTTTTTTCTTTTGATACCAGGAACATTTTGACATTTTCATGTGTGCCTTAAAGATCCTGTCACCATGTACTCTTTGTTTGAAGTTTGATACCCTTTCCCTTGATACTCTCTCCCTTTTCCATGTTAAAACTAGGTAAATATCTTTATTCAGTTTAATTCTCGATTAGTTTGTCAACACCGTCAATTGTGTGTCAACACCGTTAGTTATGTGTCAACACCGTAAGATGGAGGTTTTTCATTTTTATAAAAAAATTTATGTTTCTTTTGTTCAATTGAGTGTGTTCATACATTAAAACACCAACTTATCTACATTTATCAGTGTCTTGTGTTCACAAAACCATTGATTGTATATATTAAAAATGAAAAAATTAGTAAACTAAATGAAGGTAATTTAAAATGGCTAATTCCAAAACAATATAAAATAATATTAAAAGTGTATACAATGCAATTAATCACTTAACCTTGCTAAGGCACACCATTTCTACACACTTAAAGACTTTACAGTGTTGTTGAATTGATCAAACACACAAAAAAACATATTTTCATGTGTCAGACGGAGTTGACAAATGTCAAGTTACTAAGTGAGTAAATGTAATTTTTTTAAAAAGTGGTTAAATAAAAAACCTGTTCCTTTTCATGGTATGATAGATGAGACCTGTGTTTATGAAGATATCCAGTTCAAATTAATGTAGTATCGATTTTTTGTTTGTCACTTTTCAAAAGTACTTTTGTCCCTTATCTCAAGAAACAGTGATATATATATATATATATATATATACACACAGGGTTTTTTCTGGGTCAAAAAAGGTCTTCGGTGGTGGCTGACGGTCATCCACACACAGTAAAAAGTACCCTCCCCATGTGATCTGTGAACCCAGTGCTGACCATAACTAAAATAAATGCAAAGAAACAGTTTGTGATTTGTAATTATATTTATTCATGAAAGAAAAAACATTGTCAGGGAATATAATAAAACTGGCTTTCATATTTTTGTAAGATAGGATCCTTCTTTGCTAGACCTCACAATTATAATTATATCAATATTGAAAAAGCATTTAAAAGTAGCATTAAAAAGTTTATATTTAACTAGTAGTCTAATTCTCTACCATACATCTGAATAAAATCAGCAGCTGGCTAACAAATTGCTTTGTGGCTGGTTTCACCTCACCCAGTCTAAAGTAAATGATTTTAACTGCACAGTATCATATAAATAACCTGAGGGTATTTACTATCTTATCTTATCTTAAAAAAGGGTACTGTGGATTACTAAGGCTAAATATTTTATTATTATTGTTATTAAGGTTAAATCTTTTTCTTTAATTGAAAGTGTGTTTTATGTTAGTTGCATGTACTGAATGCTTGTCAGAGAAGATGAAGATACTTTTTTTTTTTTTTTTAGCACAATTCACAACACCGGTAATTCAGTAAAAAAAATAATTCTCCGACTGTATGAAACATGGATTCAGTCTTCTGACCTTTTAATATCATGTCAGTTGATTTTGAGGGAGGGAGAGGAAAGACAGTTAGGGCTTGTTTACACCTGGTCAATTTATGCGTTTTGTCGGATCGGATATCCATCTGATTTGTTACTTTTGGCCACATAAAAAAACAGATATAAATCTGATCTTGAATTAGGCCTACCGCACTATCACGTCAAAGAAATCAACAGTGCGCTGCATTTTATTCATCATCAGCCAATTAAAAGATTGAAGATCGCAACAGGAGAGATCGGCATCAGCAGTGGAAAGATAATTACTTTACTTCCAGTTTCATCCGCGGCAGTTTGCTGGCTATATCCGTGGCGATGCGTGTAGCATTAGCGCTGTCATATCTGACTATTACATGCCATATAGCCTATAACACGCTCTCACACGTTTGTTTTTTAACATTTTGGGAGGAGTAAAATGTACATATGTGGTTTCAACAAGCAGATGCATTTACACTTGTCCAGTTTCATCTGGAATGCGTCTCAGACATAAGTGGTTTGAGCGGTAGGATTTAAAACCATTTCGAATTCGGAGGACTGGTCTATTCACGATCGGATAGCTGTCCAACCAGAGAAAACGCATGAAGTGAGCAGGTGTAAACAGGCCCAGAGAGAGTGCGCGGGTAAGGGCTCTCTGCTCTCTCTCCCTCAGTTAACATGTGCGCTATCACAAGCGCAGCAGTCATTTACATCACTCATAAATCACACGAACCGATCAAATATGGCTTTGGCGGGACAAAAATTAGTTCTGGCGGCTGCCAAAAAATTTTCAATGCAGGAAAAACCCTGATATATATATACAGTATATACACACACACACATATTATATATATATATATATATATTTATATTTATTTATTTATTTATACATACATATACATATATTTATCTAAAAAAAATTAGAATATCGTGAAAGTTAATTTTTTCTTGTAACGGATGCATTTTATTATTTCATTCAAAAATAATGTAGGCTAAAATGCCGATAAAGCAAAATGTTTACAAACATTATAAACACCATATATATATATATATATATATATATATATATATACATACATACATACATACATACATACATACATACATGCATATCTATGATAAACAGTTATTAGTTTCCTTCTCTCCACAAAAAATCCTATGCGTTTAGAAAAACGTCAATCCAAAAACAAGTGAATTTAAGGTGATACTATTGCCTACCTCTCTCAGTCGGCACAAATACAAATGTTTCCATATTCGCGACGTATCTGGATGCTACAATATAATTTATTTTGTAATATGCTTTGTACTTCACTCTCATCAACATACGTAAAACATCATCTTTCACATCGGCTATATCAGCACAGTGAGGCACTGGTCACGCTGAATGCAACAGGGCTTGCAGTGTAACTTTTTATATGCTTCTTTAACTGTATTTTATTTTGATAATGAACAGGCTGCAATGTCGCAAAATATGTTGTCTGTGTTTGTGTGAGGCGCCGATGCGATATGGTCATGAACTCTGGTTAAAACAAGACAACATTCAAAATGGTCAAGCTTTTGCAAAATAAAGAAAACTACTTTCTGCTGTCTCGTTTTCCTTTCCGTGAATTTTGGATAGCGTCACAATGAACCGAAACTCAGCACATTTTTACATTTATTTTGTTAATCTGCCAATGATTTAAGTGAAATATATATTTTGTGTATATGCTAATATAGGCACATCCTTTTATGTAAGCCTATAGTTTTCTAGTAAAGTCTGTATGTGTGAAAGGGGCTATTATCCTCAGATAAACACTGGTGCATTGCCATTGCGACTTACCTAAGATGATGAGTTCACAGCTGAGCGCGGGCATTTCACTCGTTGGATGCATCAGTGTCACATTTGCAGGCCGTAATACTTTAATTTGTGATTGGTTGACAGAAAATTTCAAATATTAAATGGAACTATAAAATAACGTTATTAAAGGGATAGTTCACCCAAAAATGAAAATGTGATGTTTATCTGCTTACCGCAAGGGCATCCAAGATGTAGGTGAATTTGTTTCTTCAGTAGAACACAAACGAAGATTTTTAACTCAAACCGTTGCAGTCTGTCAATCATATAATGGCAGTCAATGGGACTCGTGGCTTTGAGAGAAAAATTGGTTTAATTTGGTTTTGTCTGTGTACGTTTTTTTTCACGATCGGTCTGTGCAAGAAACTGAACAGTATTTTTTTTACCTCTGATCCACCACATTGTCCAACTGTCCTGAGCGGGTTCACAACAGACGGCCCATAACACCATTGACACTCCTAATTGAGATTGTAGGTGTGTCAATGGCCCATTTGAGCGATAGGTGGCGGTAATGCACTTATAAGTCTGCGATCCGCTGTAAAGCAAGAAGAAGACGATGTGTTATGCGCCCTCTGTTGTGAACCCGCTCAGGACAGTTGGACAGTGCGGTGGATCAGAGGTAAAAAAATGATATACTGTTCAGTTTCTTGCACAGACCGATCGTTTCATGTCTTTAGACCTCAATGTATCGTCACGAGGTTTTAATTTGGTTTTGTCTGTTTTTTTTTTCTCTCAAAGCCGTGAGTACCATCGGCTGACATTATATGACTGACAGACTGCAACGGTTTGAGTTAAAAATCTTCGTTTGTGTTCTACTGAAGAAACAAAGTCACCTACATCTTGGATGCCCTTGGGGTAAGCAGATAAACATCAAATTCTCATTTTTGGGTGAACTATCCCTTTAACTGGTTGATGGCCATTTCAAATTTTCGATTCCGTTCGGAATTATAAAATTTGATTTAGTTTCTGTTCCTGTTCCTCTCAATTTCGTTTGTTTCCGGTTTTTGTTTTCGTTCCTTGAACCGGTTCAGAGCCCTGCTTTTCACTATCACCAGCATTGCTTACTAAGTCTCCTTCATTGTATTTTCCCCTAGATTCGTGTTTATATGTAAATTGTGCAAACATTTTTCATTCTTTTGATCAAAAGATCTGAAAGATCCCATGTATTTACCCTCCCTATGACACTCCCCTTGAGAAAATGGAAACGGAAGTGATCGAAAGTGGACAAAAGAGACAGTGATACAAGAACAGTCTATTTGTGATCTGATCAACCAAAACATTTTAAATCCAGGTGTAAACAAACCCTAATACACTGCTCAGCTATTTTGAACTATATCAGTGGTGCTTCTGTGAACCTCAAGATTGTCTTGTTTCTGCAAGTTTTTCCAGCGTGATGGCACAGCAAGGGCTTCTCTCTGGCTTTTCTCTCTTATTACATGGCTCATGTCACACTGATGTAAGAATGCACCCACTGGCCCAAACAACGGAATCAGCGGCCTGGTCGAAGGTTTAATGCATGTTCGGTCTTTTATTTGCACTTTTATCTGGATTTAGTTCCAATTTTAGTCTAGCTCCGTGTACAATCTGACTCCAATTTCAAGTGATCATTAAATGTAGGCAATATTCTTAATTAAAAACTGATCACAGATATCGATTGTATATTAATTTATATATTTTATTATTCTAGACATCCCTTACTTTCAATTATCCGTTCACAGGAGACCTAATGTCGCATAGAGTCTCACGGCCCGGGTTTTTGCGTAGATCTCACGGACACAAACTCGCCAGTCTGATGTTAGTCAGAGGGTGTAGGTAGACTAATACCTAATTGTCTGCCGCCAACTGCTTGCTTATGACAAAAAGTGTAGTTTACTTAGTCTTTTCCCGTACAACTTGCTAACACCAGTGATAGACAGAAATCTGAGGTCTCCGATGACGTGCCTACTGCTCCGTTCATTCATGAGCCTTCAGTTTGACCTATCCTGGCTGTAGATTTGCGGTAACAAAAGCCTCCTCACAGTCTAATAGTCATAATGATTTCAGGACAGTTCAGAATAAATCAAATCTAACAATTTATTATTAGTCAGGTAAAAACGTGTCACGCCAATTGCATAACTAAACAATAAGAAGCCAATTCAAAAATAAGAAAATGCATAACATCAGTTGTTTAAAGATGAATCTAAGAATAAAAATGTATACCTGACTTCAGAAAAATACATAGCATGGAGCATACTATACACTCCACGCTACGGGCTGATCTGACTACAGAATCGCAATGACTGATTTGCAACTTTCCCTTAAATACTACCAGAACAAAAGGCCCATAAACATTTATTCTCTGCCCCAAAACAGATTGCATCTGTGTATGGGGGATGAGAAACCTCAGTAGGAGCTGTTCTTGTCCCCCAAATGGTCACACCTGTAGAGAAATGTTTATCAGATTTTGAAAGGAGACCGCCTACAACAGAAGTACAGAATTCACTTAAGTTTTCAATATTTCTCATAATATTAATTTATAATATTATATATAATAATATTACTACTGTGAAATTGAGACCAGTTTACCAATCGCACAGAGACCTTTAAAATGATACCAAACATGAATAGGAAAAAACAACATTCACAAGATATAACGTTTGTGGCATATGGACATTCTTGCTTTTGGGGAAGAAGAGTGAGGGGGAAGAGTCAGAGGCAGTGAGGGCAGGGAAAGCAGTGGGGGTCGTAAATGAACATGGAAAGAGGTGTTGTTTGCTTTCTTTAGAGATCCCTTCCCCAGATTAGTTTTATGGTTGTATTGCATGGCATCTGTGAGTTCCTGAGTTTTGGCTTCATGAGGAATTAATTTCATAAAGGAAATAATTTCACTCCCTACACTGATAACGTAAAAATACAGTCCTCTCATATGTGCAAACTCATGTGGTATTTAAGTGCTGCTTTATATCTGAAACTCTTTCCGCAGTGACCACATATAAGCAGCTTCTCTCCAGTGTGGACTCTCATGTGCCTGTTAAGAGTTCCTTTTCGGTTGAAACATTTTTCACATTGTTGGCAGGTGAAAGGCTTCTCTCCAGTGTGAGTTCTTATGTGGTCTTCAAAGTGTCGTTTATAAATAAACCTCTTTCCACACTGAGGACATGTGTAGGGTTGCTCTCCAGAGTGAATTCTCATGTGATCTTCAAAGGGTCGTTTTTAACAGAAACTCTTTCCACACTGAGAGCATGTGTGGGGTTTCCTTCTATGAGTTCTCATGTGGACTTTAAGCTTTTCATGTTGATCAAAACTCTTTCCACACTGATCACATGTGTAAGGCTTCTCTCCAGTGTGAACTTTGTGTCTGTTAAGGCTTCCTTTTTGAGTGAAACTTATTCCACACTGTTGGCAGGTATAAGGCTTCTCTGCAGTGTGAATTTTCTTGTGGCTGTTAAGGCTTCCTTTTTGAGTGAAAAATGATCCACACTGTTGGCAGGTGAAAAGCCTCTCTCCAGTGTGAATTCTCATGTGGCAATTAAGAGTTCCCTTCCAGTTGAAACCTTGTCCACACTGTTGGCATTTGTAAGGCTTCTTTCCAGTGTGAACACTCATGTGGACTCCAAGGTTTCCAAGCTGAGGGAAACTCCTTCCACACTGTTGGCATTTGTAAGGCTTCTTTCCAGTGTGAACACTCATGTGGACTCCAAGGTTTCCAAGCTGAGAGAAACTCCTTCCACACTGTTGGCATTTGTAAGGCTTCTTTCCAGTGTGAACACTCATGTGGACTCCAAGGTTTCCAAGCTGAGAGAAACTCCTTCCACACTGTTGGCATGTGTATGGCTTCTCTCCAGTGTGAATTCTAACATGTCTTTTTAGAGTTATTCTTTGACTGAAACTCTTTCCACACTGTGGGCAGGCATAAGGCTTCTCTCCTGTGTGAACTCTCATGTGGACTACAAGGTGTCTAGATTGAGTGAAACTCTTTCCACACTGTTGGCAGAAATAACTACTACTTCCTGTCTTTTGAGCCCTTTTTCTTGAGGAAGTCTTTTCAGTCTGTGAACAGCTAAAAGATATTTCTCCATTTATGAAATCATGATCGTTCTCTTTCATTTCATTCAGTACTTCACTCTCCTCTTTCAGTGCCATCAGGTCTAAGGTAAAAAAAGACAAATAAAAGTTAGCCCCAGTTTAAGGGCACAAAACAACAGACATTAAAACATTCAAACAGTGTCAAAACTAACATACAACTACATCCTATGTCCACTAAGCAACTGCAAGATGTGTTACATGTACAAAGTAATCTGATTAACCCTTCCCAATATTGCTAACTCTTCACTTATTTAGGACATCTCAAAAACTATCAAGCCGGCATTAAAACTCCATTTTTAAAAAAAAAACAAGATACCAGAGGTGGGTAGTAATGAGTTACATTTACTTGAGTAAATTTTTTGGGTAACTAAAGCCCTATTTGGATGGTAATTGTTTCTCAGGGGGACGTAAGTGATTTTCAGCATATACAGGGGGTAGATGTTGATTTTAATGCCGTCCGAATCCAGGATGTCAGTGTTTTTCTCTCACCACCCCCATAAAAATCCCCGGTGTTTTTTGACAAACACCAAGGTCGTGTGGTAATTTAATTGCCGTCCGAATCCACATTAAGATTATTAAGATTTAAGATTATTTTTACACGATTATATAGAGCGTATATAACCAGCAGTGAAATGTATTTTCTGCATTTAACCCATTCTAAGTGAACACACACCCGGAGCAGTGGGCAGCCATGTTGGGGGTTCGGTGCCTTGCTCAAGGACACCTCAGTCGTGGTATTGAAGGAGGATACTCCCCCCACCAACAATCCCTGCCGGACCTGAGATTCGAACCCACAACCTTCCACTTACAAGTCCGACTCGCTATCCATTAGGCCACGACTGCCCCGTTTAAACATCTCTGAGTTTACGAGAAAAATATTGATTCAAAATTCAGTGTTTAAACCCTTTTTGAGCTCTCCTGAACACCGTATGGTAACGTTGTACTTCGGTGTAATTTTCATACATATTTATTTCTGAAATGCTGGAAAGTATTTAAAAGAACAATACTTCATAACTGCTCCACCACAGCGACTGGGAGCAGGTATGCAATACAATTTTAAAATGTGCATTATAAACAGATATATATAGCGTATAATTAAAACTATAGCGCGTCTATTTTCCTATTTTTAAACAGGAGCTTTAAATAATCAAATAATAAATAGGATTATATATATTATAAAATATGCTTGGAATAATAAGAATACATTTTATATAACAAGTATTTTACAATACATGTTACACAATAATAAGAATGTCTACTGTAAATAAAATGAATTTTATTTACAAATTTAATCATACAACTGGCCACGTGAGCAGCCCGTTCCCAGGTTCGTAGGATCACAGAACTCGCTCCTCCACTGTGAATAAATCACCATCCGAATCCAAGAAATTTATCACTGAGGTGATATGTAAATTTATTTTTACAGACGTCCATATGAGAAACAATTACCGTCCGAATTGGGCTTTAGGCTACGTTCACACAGTTAATTTTTGGGAATGACAACCGCATTTTCTTTACAGGTGTGAGTCTCGAAATGTCCCGTTCACACAGCAGCTTACAGTTGTGTTTAGAATACTGTCTGTATGAACGTGCAACAGGAGTCAAGCCCGTATTCCTTACCAGTAACCATAGCGACAGTGACCAAAGTAAAATCAAAGATGGCGACGTGCATAAAGCTGAAAGACTTATCACTTTCTGACACGACAAGAGTCAAATCTTCATTAACCAACAGCAGCTTTTATATTTGGGTGGACAGCGGAGCATTTGAATCGCACGCAGAACACAAAACTGATGGGAGCGGCTCCGGTGGAAAACTGATGGGATCTAAACCTTTCAGATGACACGCAGCTCATTTCTCATCACTGTAAGTTACCGAAAACACGCACCACACGATAGTCGTGCGTTTGTGTGGCAGAGACTATCAGAGCGGCAGAGCGGCTCTCTCTTGCACTGTCTGATGTGACAGACAACTAGTTGTCCAGTCCTGTTCCGTTCACACAGCGCGTGTGTTCTGAGAATGCGGTTGTGAGTCCTGAAGTTTACAGGTGTGAGTTCGGTTACAGAATGCGGTTGTCACACCCTTAAATAACCGAACTGTGTGCAAACGTAACCGTATTAAGGACTCAAATACAGGACTGACAACCATATTCTCCTGCTGTGTGAACGTGGCCTAATACTTTTAGAGTATATTTAAAGATGGGTACTTTTCCTCTTACTCAAGTACAACCCCAAATCAGAAAAAGTTGGGACAGTATTTAAAATAAAAATAAAAAAAGAAAGTAGTGATTTCTAAATTTACTTTGACTTGTATTTCATTGCAGACAATATGAACACAAAATATTTCATGTTTTGTCTGGTCAACTTCATGTCATTTGTAAATATACATCCTTTCCTGTCATTCAGACCTGCAACACATTCCAAAAAAAGTTGGGACAGTAAAGCATTTACCACTTTGTAATGTTGTCATTCCTTTTCACAACACTTAAAAGACGTTTAGGGACTGAAGACACCAAGTGATGAAGTGTTTCAGGTGTAATTTTGTCCCATTCTTCCTGCAAACAAGTCTTAAGGTGGGCAACAGTACGGGGTCTTCGTTGTCGCATTTTGCGCTTCAAAATGCGCCACACATTCTCTATTGGAGACAGGTCGGGACTGCAGGCAGGCCAGTCAAGTACCCGTACCCTCTTCCTCCGCAGCCAGGACTTTGTAATGTGTGCAGAATGTGGTTTTGCATTGTCTTGTTGAAATATGCATGGACGTCCCTGGAAAAGATGTCTTCTTGAAGGCAGCATATTGTGCTCCAAAATTAATGTACTTTTCAGCATTAATGGTGCCATCACAGAAGTGCAAGTTACCTTTGCCAAGGGCACTGACACAACCCCATACCATGACAGACCCTGGCTTTTGGACTTGTTGCTGGTAACAGTCTGGATGATCCTTTTCTTCTTTGGTCCGGAGCACACGGCGTCCATTCCTCCCAAAAAATACCTGAAATACTGATTCATCTGACCACAGTACACGTTTCCACTGTGTGATGGTCCATCCCAGATGCCTCAGAGCCCAGAGAAGTCGACGGCGCTTCTGGACACTGTTAACATAGGGCTTCCTTTTGGCACAGTACAGTTTTAACTGGCATTTGTGGATGTAACTACGTATTGTGGTACTTGACAAAGGTTTGCCAAAGTAGTCCTGAGCCCATGTGGTGATATCGCTTATAGATGAATGACGATTCTTGATGCAGTGCCGCCTGAGGGATCGGAGATCACGGTTGTTCAGCTTAGGCTTGCGCCCTGGTCCTTTACGCACTGAAATTCCTCCAGATTCCTTGAATCTTTTAATTATGTTATGCACTGTTGAAGGTGAAATATCCAAATCTCTTCCTATCTTTCTTTGAGGAACATTGTTTTTAAACATTTCAATAATTTTCTCATGTATTTGTTGGCAAACTGGCGATCCTCGGCCCATCTTTGCTCCTAAAGGACTAGACCTTTCTTGGATGCTGCTTTTGTACCAAATCATAATTACAATCACCTGTTGACATCACCTGTTTCAAAGCACATCATTATTTAACCAATTTACCTCATTACTAGCCCTAAATTGCTCCTGTCCCAACTTTTTTTGGAATGTGTTGCAGGTCTGAATGACAGGAAAGGATGTATATTTACAAATGACATGAAAATCCACATATGTATAACTCCAGCTACCGCTAAATATTCAGAATGATTAAACGTAAGGACAATAAAAACTCACCAGTGACATCGGTAAAATAGTCCGTGTGACATCAGGGGTTCAACCATAATTTTACGAAGCTACGAGAATACTTTTTGTGTGCAAAGAAAACAAAAAAAAACTTTATTCAACAATTCCCCTCTTCATCATGTCTGCCAGGCTCGCCGCCATTGTGGATGGAGTCTCACGACGCATGCGCATGCTGACGTATATTCAGGAGTTTCAGAAGTACCTACAAACTTCTGAAAAATTAATTTGCCAAGACTTTTAAACCTCCTCCTATAAAACTATATAATATTTTATAAAAGAAAAAAAATAGCACAAATAAATTAAGGGTCACCTTTTATTTGAATTTAGCCTTCATACAAATGAGAAATGTGAAATCACTGTGAAATAAACATAAGACTCATTATCACGCTATTAATATATTTAACTTTAAACTATAACATAGGCTGATTTTTCTTATAGATTGAAACAAAAGTGCTTATGTCAGGGTAAAGAATATGAAAAGTGCTCAGAGTTGCTGCAGAAAACAGAAACAGAGTGAGCAACAACAAAAACTAGGGCTGTGCAGTTACAACCCGAATTCCGGAAATGTTGGGAAGTTTTTTAGATTTTAATAAAATGAAAACTAAAAGACTTTCAAATCACATGAGCCAATATTTCATTGAACATAGAGAACTTAAATGTTTAAACAAATAAATTTTACACATCCACTAATTTTCATTTCCAATGTGATGCCTGCTACAGGTCTCGAAATCAGTAATCGAAATTCAGTTTCTGTTTCGAATTCAGCTTCAAAGGATTATGAAAATACAATAATTGAGATAAAACGATTATTGTGCCCCATTCCTCACCCTTTCCAGTGATGTGCATTCGCTCCTCCATAAAAGATTTTTAACTCAAACCGTTGCAGTCTGTCTGTCATATAATGGAAGCCAATGGGACCCACGGCTTTAAGAGTAAAAAAACATATGCAGAGAAAAGCAAATTAAACCTTGGCTCGTGGTGATACATTGATGTATAAAGACACGAAACGATCGGTCTGTGCAAAAAACTGAACAGCATATAATTTTTTTTACCTCTGATCCATCGCTATGTCCAGCTATCCTGAGCAAATCCACAACAGATGGCACGTATTTTTCTTCTTGCTTTACGGCGGATCGCAGACTTATCCGTGCATTACCACCACCTATTTCTACAATGGACCATTGATACTCCTAATTGAGATTGTAGATAGAGTGTCAGTGGTCCATTTGAGAGATAAAGGGTTACTCCAACCCAAAATGAAGATTTTGTCATTAATCACTTACCCCCATGTCGTTCCAAACCCGTAAAAGCTTTGTTCGTCTTCTGAACACAATTTAAGATATTTTGTTTTCTTTCCGTACAAAAAAGTATTCTGGTAGCTTCATAACATTACGGTTGAACTACTGATGGCAGATGGACTATTCCGACAATGTTTTTAATACTTTTCTGGACCTTGATAGTGAAAATTGTATGACAGTCAATGGGGCAGTCAATAGTTTTCATCCAAAATATGGTAAATTGTGTTACGAAGACGAAGCTTTTGGGGTAAAGTAACCCATTAAGATGCATGCCTAAATGGTCAAATACATGCAAAAATATGTAAAGGCAGCGCTTGGTGTTTATTCATGTAAACCTTCATCAGTTATGTTTTAAATTAATGTAAACAGTTGAGAATGAAAATACAAGTGTAACAGTAACTTGGATCCATGAGGCTCTTAAAGCAGCAACAAGTAATATTCCTTTTGTCGTTTCTGTGCTTAATATTAATCAAACAATAGACAAAGACAAAGTCACTCACTTCTCTTGACTGTAGGACTTTTGTAGTTTTTATAAGAAACAAAGCATGTTTAATTCTTACAGTTAAGACTATGCTGTTTTATTTTACATTCAATTAATTACACTAACCCCCCCCCACCCCGATTATGATTTTTGCCATAATCAAGCAGCCCTAACAAAAACATGTTTCTGAAGACGGCTCATTCTCTTCCAGCAGGATGCACTTCTGGAGCGGTAGAAACAGTGGTTTCCCCGGTAACAGCTGTACACAAACCAGCACTGAGCTCATGAACACTACTTTATCAGATAAAATGAAAATGACATCGAAACTTTTCTGAAGACGGTTCACAAATAAATCAGTGTATAAGAAACACTGGTAATGTAAATTGAAATATTGTAAAAGTGTTTAAAATTCATATCACCATTGTTGAAAAAAATATATCGGGATATATTGATATTGAATTACTGTCTAGCCCTAAATTAAAACCATGACAGAGAAAGTAGATTTCTGTTAATCTGGTTTAAAGGGCCATTTTAGTCCAGGACTAGGCTTAATCTCTGTCTGGGAAACCGCCCCTCTGTTTCATTCCTCTCAGCACGCCTTCTTCCAAAAACTAACTGTATCTGAGATTAACCTTTTTTGAGGTGATGTGGGCATCCACCTGGATGATGCGACGGCAGCCATATTGTGCCAGAACGCCCACCACACACCAGCTTACTGGTGGAGAGGAGACAGAGTGATGAAAGCCAATCAGTGTATGGGGATAATTAGGAGGCCATGATGGTCAGAGGCCAATGGGGAAATTTGGGCAGGATGCCGGGGTTACACCCCTACTCTTTTCGAAGGACATCCTGGGATTTTTAATGAGCACAGCAGGGCTGCAGGGTGATTTAAAAGCAGATTTTCAAGCTTTCTATACATGTATTTCAGATGTCTGTGAGGCAAGTATTCGCTGAGATTCAGGATGTTTAATTTACATGTCTGTGAAGAGAGGTAACAGACGGCAGAGCGCGCACCTTGTTTATTTTCTTTATTTTACAAAAGCATATTGTTGTTACCATACACAAATAAAAGTAGCCCCTTTGCAGTTTCAAATGATACTTTATTCTTATCTGTGTGATCAAAAATAATGGAGAAGTTTTAGTTATTTTTGTGATCATCAAGAAAAACCATGATAGACCACACCAGTGTGGTCTTCGACCCCAGAAGACTAATAATACTGACAGTTATAAAGTTTCAAGTAGTTTAGGATTAGTAGTAATCTTTAGAGCTGTTGAATAATATAAATGGAGCAGCAAATAGGGGGACACTTTTTTTTCAACAAAATGTGTGTTAGATAATTTTGTAGTTGATCAAACATATTGAATAGTTCTCCTTTTAGAAACATGGGGTTTGTGTATATAATGTTTTAAAAATTATATTTTGATATTTTCAGGGAAGTTTAGTTTATAAAATTGCATCAGAAGGAACAAACTTATGTACTTTCACATTCCTGTTTTTTTTTTCTTTCAAGTTACTGACAAGTGAAATGTTTTTGCTTTTATTTTAGAGTTTACTGAAGAAAGTGAGAACAAAAGTGAAGTTGAGGAGAAAAATCATGTCAAAACTGCAGAAAAACCTTTGAGTTGCTCTCAAGCCAAACAGGAAGATTTAAAGAAAAGAAGAGCCAAGAAAACTTTCACTTGCACTCAGTGTGGAAAGAGTTTGACAAGCAAATATAATCTTAATGTTCACATGAGAGTTCATACTGGATAGAAACTGTTCACTTGTGATCAGTGTGGGAAGAGTTTTGCACAATCGGCAAACTTTAAGGTTCACATGAACATCCACACTGGAGAGAAACGGCACACATGTGATAAGTGCGGGAAGAGTTTCACACAAAAAGGAAGCCTTATGGCACATATTCATACTGGAGAGAAACCGTTCACATGTAATCAATGTGGAAATAGTTTTGTACACTTAACAACCCTTAAGGGACACATGAACATCCACACTGGAGAGAACCCTTATAAGTGTTCACACTGCAACAAGAGATTCAGTGATTCAGGAGACCTAAAAACACATGAGCGGATCCACACTGGAGAGAAACCTTATAAGTGTTCACACTGTGACAAGATATTCAATGGGTCGTCAGACCTGAAAACACATGAGAGGATCCACACTGGAGAGAAACCGTACACATGTAATCAGTGCGGAAATAATTTTGCACGAAAAGTAAACCTTACAGAGCATAGGAGAGTTCATACTGAAGAGAAACCGTACACTTGTGATCAGTGTGAAAAGTGTTTCACACACTCATCACAACTTAAGGATCACATGAACATCCACACTGGAGAGAAACTGTACTCATGTGATCAATGTGATAAAACATTTTTGAGGGCTTCAGACCTGAAGAGACACCTGAGAGTTCATACAAAGGAGAAGCCGTATTCATGTTATTTGTGTGGAAAGAGTTTTTCAATTTTGAAAGAACATCAGAAAATACATACTGGTGTGAGAGAGTACATGTGCTTTGAGTGTGAAAAGGCTTTTACTTCAGCGACCTCTTTAAAACAGCATGAGAGGATCCACACTGGAGAGAAACCTTATAAGTGTCCACACTGCAACAAGAGATTCAGTGATTCAGGAGACCTAAAAACACATGAGAGGATCCACACTGGAGAGAAACCTTATAAGTGTTCACACTGTGACAAGAGATTCAAACAGTCGTCACATCTGAAAACACATGAGAGGATCCACACTGGAGAGAAACCTTATAAGTGTCCACACTGCAACAAGAGATTCAGTGATTCAGGAGACCTAAAAACACATGAGAGGATCCACACTGGAGAGAAACCTTATAAGTGTTCACACTGTGACAAGAGATTCAAACAGTCGTCACATCTGAAAACACATGAGAGGATCCACACTGGAGTGAAACCTTATAAGTGCTCACACTGTGACAAGAGATACAGTCAGTCATCAAATCTGAAAACACACGAGAGGATCCACACTGGAGAGAAACCGTATCACTGCACTGAATGTGGGAAGTGTTTCAATCAATCTTCTGCTCTACACAGGCATACAAAAAACTATCACAGTAAGGCCCCGTACAAACGGAGATGCGTTTAGCTGTATATGTAAAAATTTTGTATCATATCGGTGTTTCCTCTAGACCAGTGGTTTTCAAACTTGTTCCTGGGGACCCACAACTCTGCACATTTTGCATGTCTCCCTAATTTACACACCTGATTCAGATCATCAGCTCATTAGGAAAGAGCTTCGTGAACTCAAATGAGTATGTCAGATAAGGGAGACATGCAAAATGTGCAAAGCAGTGGGTCCCGAGGAACAGGATTGAAAATCACTGCTCTAGACGGATCCGGTGTTTTGGCAGCCTGAAACTGCTATTTGTTTTTAAACCAGGTCCAGAGTGGATAAATCTGAAAATGACACCTTTGCATTTTTGTGTGTACAGCCAATCCATATATTTTGTGAAACGATGAAGTTAGGGGTGTGCGATATGATGATTTTTGATTGTGGACGATAAAAATATCTCCACGATCTGCTTTTGAAGAAATATCGTAGTATCGTGATACAGCGTACATTCTGTCAGCTGCAGTTGTGGTGTCTCTGTCTGTACTGTACAACACCACATGCATTCACATCAGTGTTAACTAAGCAGTAGAGTTACTCTCATGGGTCACTGCACTTATTCGCAGTCTCAAAAGTACATTATTTGCATGTGCTTTAAAGCCTTGCTGGTTAAATGTTTCATTCACACGCTGGTCTGATGTATGCCTTTTCTAAGCGCCGCACCTGAAGCGTGCACACTAAAAAGCCTGTCAAACAGCGCCAGATCGCTGAACTAAGTTATCTTTTGCGCTAATACTGTCAAAACACACAAGGTTTACAAATAGATTCAGTTGGTTTGTCTAAAATGAAAGTAAGCAGTCGAGAGAAAAACGGATGCGCGCCTGTATATTAGATGCATGCAGGTCTTAAAAGAACAGAACTAAACATGCAGCTGACTGTCATTAAAGGGATAGTTCACCCTAAAATTTAATTTCTGTCATTATTTGTTCCCTCACATTGTCCCAAAACTGTATTAATTTCTTTATTGTGCTGAACACAAAAGAAGATATTTTGAAGAATGTGAGTAACCAAACATTTGCTAGTCCAAAGTGAAATTGATAGAAGGAAAAAAAATACTATGCAAGTCACTATGGACCAGCAGCTGTTTGGTTTTCCACGTTCTTCAAAATAGCATTTATGTTCAGCAGAAGAAAGAAACTCGTTCAGGTTTAAAACAACTTTTGAGTGAGTAAATGATGGTATGAAAATAAAATGCTATGACAGAATTGACAGACAGATGACAGAAGTTTTATTTTTGGATGAACTATTCTTTTAAGGATAATAAAACAGCGCAAAGAGAAAAATCACTCACTATTCTTGACTTAAGAACAGTTGTAATACAGTCGTTTTAGGAATCAGTCTATATATTGTTTTATTTTTAGATTTGTTCATTCAATTTCTTGAATGCTTCTGTTAAGTACACTGTTGTATTTGTATATTATGTGTAGTTGTAATGTGTATCTTTGTTCTTATTTTTTAATAACAAATATAAAATAATGACAAATATTGTTTGTTATTTTTGCCCACTTTGGCCTAAATATCTGCCTTTTTTGTTACCTTGAAAGGCTTTTTCTTTATAATAGGGAAATTAGTTTGGCTGTTATGCTCAGACAACTTGTAAAATAGTACAACCAACATGACAAAGAATAGTGATAAAATTGTGAATCGTGGTATTAAAAAAAAAAAAAAAAATTCCTTATGATCTTTTTTCCATATCGCCCACCCCTACGAAGTCATCACCCCACATCTTTACCCTAGTCAGACACCGCTACTTCACATAACAGCAACAATAATAACAATGGCGGACTACATGTTTGTGTTTGTGCTGCAGGAGCCTATTAACTTTACTAGCTTTTCTTGTTGTTGTGTTGGGTTTGTATACAGCAGCGGTTCCCAATCCCAGTCCAGTCTATTTGTGGCGGTCAGTTTTGATATTGTGGCGGGTGCCACAAATAAATCAATGTATGAAGAATACTGTAGTTTCATAATTTAAGTTTTTACTTTTTATATTTTATCAACAACCTTAATGGTCTGCTGATTGTATTTGCATAGGTTAAAATGTAATTTTATAATTTTAGTTTTAATAGTTGAAAGTTATGATGTTTTGAGCTTTGTTTTAAATTTCTAAATAAAAGTTTTAAATTGAATTGAATTGAAAGCTTTTATTGTCATTGTATTTTTCTGCATACAGTGAAATTAGGAGCACTCCTCCTGACTGGTGTTAGAAAATTAACATGAAACTTAAAGAATGGAACTTCGGGATTGATGATCAATTTCCAAGAGAAATCAACGAGCGGCGAAATAAACTATATCCAATACTGAAACAGCAAAGATTGAACAACAAACGTGTATACTTAAGTGTGGACAAACTATCTATTGATGGTCAGCTTTATCGGGATCCTGTGGTAACTCCATGGCTGTATTAAGATTTATGTGCAGTTTTATTTATCGAAGTGTGAGCAATTCTATTGCCTCGAGCAAAAAAAAAAAACCTCAAACCTACACATTGCCTCTGTTTTTTGCCGACGATTGTGGTTTATGCATGTCTTTTTTTTTTTTTTTTTTTTATTGTTTTGTTATAAGGAAACATGCTGCCGTTTTGCTTATGGAATCGTATGTGTGAATTTGGAATGAGTAGGAATGTAGTTAACCTAGTTTTAATTGGCCTGAGAGATTATTTAATGATAGTAATATTCAATTATTGTATTTATTTAGATATGATTATTAAATGTATGGTGAATTAAAGTTAATCATGTTATATGCACACACTTAATTTTGTTTGATGGAATGTTCGGGGTCTTCGCACACAGGAGAAGAGATTGAAAATTTTGAATAATTTATTGAATTTGGGATCGGATGTTTTTTTGCTGCAAGAAACTCATCTCTCACACTCATGATAATTTGATTAATTATGGTCAGTTTACAAAACTCCTTTCAATTCAAGACAAAGAGGGGTCACTAACTTAATACATAAGAAGTTACCTTTTACTCTTAACAATACACTTACTGATATAGAAGGTAGATATGTTATAGTATTTTTAACAATTTATAATAAAAAGTTTACTATCGTTAATCTATATGGTCCTAATTGTTACGACCCCTGACTCAAAGGGAAGCAACAAAAGGAGGGACACACGCAAACATAAGGCTCAATGAGAAAGGCTTTATTAAGCTCAAAGTAAATCATTATAATAAAACAAAACAACAGATAAGGTAATAATATTTCTGGAAACGTCAGCATCATCAGTGTGTATAGCAGGGTGTCTGGCTGTTAATGTAATGTGCTGTTGTAGCAATGTAAATGTGCTCAAACAATATGAATCAAACCAAACACAACCCAAAATCCCAAGTCCAAATCCGAGCACACTTCGTCTCTGATAGTAATCTCTTTTAAAGGGCGTCTGAACCGCAGCAGCAGGTGCACTCAATAAACTGCCGATTGGAGTGAATCAGAGGTGGAGCCGCCAATCAGTGCCCAAAGATTCAGTAACGGGAACCGTCACACCCCTCCCCATAAAACAGGGACTCCGACAAAGAGACCTGTAACAAAATGTAATGGGATACAAAAGTTACATGACATATGCAAAATCAGCACCAAAGACAGCTCCCAAAACACCAATATTCAATACATTATGGTGTATTTGGAACGCGCGACAGCGCATCCGCTACCATGTTTTCTGATCATCGAACATGACGAATATCCAAGCAGAAAGACTGCAAGAACAGGGACCACCAGATCAACCTCTGATTCGGACACTGTAGAGCAGGGGTCATCAAACTTGATCCTGGAGGGCCGGTGTCCTGCAGAGTTTAGCTCCAACTTGCCTCAACACACCTGCATGGAAGTTTGGAGTATACCTAGTAAGACCTTGATTAGCCATCCAAGATTTTCCCCCTCCGACGACAAAAAAAGAGCTCATGCGGTTTTTAGGATTGGTAGCATGTACAGCACTCAATACTTAGTTGGGGCTCCTTTTGCCTGAATTACTGCAGCAATGCGGCTTGGCATGGAGTCGATCAGTCTGTGGCACTGCTCAGGTGTTATGAGAGCCCAGGTTGCTCTGATAGTGGCCTTCAGCTCTTCTGCATTGTTGGGTCTGGCATATCACATCTTCCTCTTCACAATACCCCATAGATTTTCTATGGGGTTAAGGTCAGGCGAGTTTGCTGGCCAATTAAGAACAGGGATACCATGGTCCTTAAACCAGGTACTGGTAGCTTTGGCACTGTGTGCAGGTGCCAAGTCCTGTTGGAAAATGAAATCTGCATCTCCATAAAGTTGGTCAGCAGCAGGAAGCATGAAGTGCTCTAAAACTTCCTGGTTTACGGCTGTGTTGACCTTGGACCTCAGAAAACACAGTGGACCAACACCAGCAGATGACATGGCACCCCAAACCATCACTGACTGTGGAAACTTTACACTGGACCTCAAGCAACGTGGATTCTGTGCCTCTCCTCTCTTCCTCCAGACTCTGGGACCCTGATTTCCAAAGGAAATGCAAAATGTACTTTCATCAGAGAACATAACTTTGGACCACTCAGCAGCAGTCCAGTCCTTTTTGTCTTTAGCCCAGGCGAGACGCTTCTGACGCTGTCTGTTGTTCAAGAGTGGCTTGACACAAGGAATGCGACAGCTGAAACCCATGTCTTGCATACGTCTGTGCGTAGTGGTTCTTGAAGCACTGACTCCAGCTGCAGTCCACTCTTTGTGAATCTCCCCCACATTTTTGAATGGGTTTTGTTTCACAATCCTCTCCAGGGTGCGGTTATCCCTATTGCTTGTACACTTTTTTTCTACCACATCTTTTCCTTCCCTTCGCGCCTCTATTAATGTGCTTGGACACAGAGCTCTGTGAACAGCCAGCCTCTTTTGCAATGACCTTTTGTGTCTTGCCCTCCTTGTGCAAGGTGTCAATGGTCGTCTTTTGGACAACTGTCAAGTCAGCAGTCTTCCCCATGATTGTGTAGCCTACAGAACTAGACTGAGAGACCATTTAAAGGCCTTTGCAGGTGTTTTGAGTTAATTAGCTGACTAGTGTGGCACCAGGTGTCTTCAATATTGAACCTTTTCACAATATTCTAATTTTCTGAGATACTGAATTTGGGGTTTTCATTAGTTGTCACTTATAATCATCAAAATTAAAAGAAATAAACACTTGAAATATATCAGTCTGTGTGGAATGAATGTATACATTATACAACTTTCACTTTTTGAATGGAATTAGTGAAATAAATCAACTTTTTGATGATATTCTAATTATATGACCAGCACCTGTGTATATACATTAAAACATTAATGTTTTAATGTTTACGCAAATAACATACAATTCTTAAATAAGGTACTTTCTTTATTTTTGCAATATTCAAGTGTTCATGTCCCTGAATAATATCTGCATGCACCCAAGTCTGAAGAGTACACATAATATCTAGTAGACAGCAATCCTTGTGAGTGAGAAGTCTGGTGTGGAGGCTGGATCTGGATCTGACTTCTGTCCAGGTTATATTTGTCTTCACGAACTGCCCTGAAATACAATTCAAACAAACAATGTAGTGTGAGGCTCTTACATTCACAATGCTCATTTTGATCTTGGTGGTGAAGTGTGCAGAAAATTCTGCCAGACTGAAATGTAGTCTTTGGTGAACAGTCTTCAAAAGTGCAAATAAGATTTTAAGTTTTAAGTACTTTTCAGGCTCGCGTGAGGTTTCCACAAACAACAAAGCCTACTTGAACAAAAACTTCACTACATTTAAAGATAGAAAATAATATACTGTACATAAAGACCGTTACAGTTTGAAGTGAGGTGCGTTCACAGTACTCTGGTTCTGTCTTACCGTTATTAATTTTAATTTCAAATAACTTTTTTATTATCATCTGTCTTTTTTCGAATTATGATGGACCCCCTCTGTAGGTTGTTGTGTATGAAGGGTTCTCAGTGCAGAGTTAAACAAGATGGCCTTGTAGGACATACAGGATTTTTTTTTAATTTTTTTTTTTATATTTGATAAACTTTTGAATGTTTGAGGTTTTACTTACTAGTCAGATGGTTCATGGTGCTTTGGAGATGTTCTTCAACAGGAGATCCGTTCCAGCTCTGCAGCACGGCCATCAGCATGGAAGAATATAGGAACAATATGTCACATAGCCAACAAAATGTAGTATACAATGTCAGGTTTATTAGAAATAAACAAACTACAGCAGAGGGGAAATGCAGAAAAGAGAAATAATAATAATAATATACAAAACATACAAAAAATCTTAAGATACCACAATTCATATTTTTAGGTTTTACAGATGCATGATGATATAGTTAATATATTGTGAAAAATGTTATTTAATAAGATTTCTCAGATCACCTGTGTTTCCTGTATCTCTGTCTGCAGCTCCCATTACAAACTTCCCCTATTTTAGGTTTTTTTTTTCTGACGCTCCTGAAATCACAGTACAATTGTTTGCAATGAAAGTTAAAAACGTGTTTGAAATAGTTTCATTTTAGCCCATGTAAGTGACGTCACCGATTGACCCCACAGTGCAGACTTTTAGATTAAATTAATTAGCTTAGTGACTACCATTTATCTATTGACAAAGTGCCAGCAAAACATTTACAAAAACTATCAAAACCGCTCATCTACACATAAAATGTGCTCAAACGTTCATTAATAAGAGCTCAAATCTGTTAGCTTACCTCTAATAGTTAGCCTCTGTAGATAACGGTTGTGATGCTAACGGTCTTTTTGAAGACACTAAACCATTCCTGTAAAGTAAAGATTCAACACAAACGTGTCAATTACATGCAAGAAAGTGTCAGGAACGGTTGTATGTATCATTTGTGTAACTTTAGGGACTAAACTTACCTGAAAGCAGTGAAAACAGCAGAGAGACATACTCTCGCTACTTGTCAGCTGAGTGAGTTGACGCCGTTACCATGGTAACCTCCTCCGCTCCAGTTTAAATGTGATTTGAATGTTCAACGCGCACGCCCATTGGCCCTGTCCACACCAACGGTTATTTTCAAAACCGCAGCTTTTTATATGTGGTTTGGCGGTTCGTCCTCACGCAAACTCTGCACCAGGTCACTGAAACCCAACATTTTTGAAAACTCCTGCCAGGGTGAAGATTTTCTAAAACTCCGTTTATCGTGTAGACAGCGAAACCGGAGTTTTTGGCTTGTGACGTCGGAGCCTGCGCTGTTATCTCTCCGCCTACTGGAAACTTTTTCAGGCTTCTGATTGGCCAACATGGTCTAAAACACATCAAAGTTATGCATTTACATAAACAGTACATAAAAGTCAAATAAAATGTCCTGAAACTTCATCATGTATTGTTTAAGTGGATAGTAGGCCTACATCAAACTGTAAATTGAATGAGAATGTGAATGCAAAACATTGTTTGAGGTCAGTTGTATATAAATATATATAGAACAACAGGATATACTATTCTATAAAATAAGATATCATATCTTATATCATATAATATCATATGAGGCATGAATATAATTTCACATCTAAACACGCAACATGAGCTTTATGTTATGCATTTTCAAAATATATTTAAATATATTTAACATTGTTTCACATATATGTGAATATATTACTTTTCTGTATGGGAAAACATTGGCATTTTACTCAAAAATATTTTAAATGGATTTTACGTTTTGGTCAAGATCGGTCATACTTATGTGGCCCACATATCTATTTTTGACATCTGGGCCAAATACTACATTTGACATCTGGCCCATGTCTTGTGTGCCGTCTTAAACCCGGTACCACCTCTGCCAAACCCGGGCCATGTTTGGCCCACATGCTGTATGCCAGTGCCGGATGAATGCCAGCTGTGCCAGATGCATGCCAAATCTGGGCCAAATTTGTTTGCTGACTGGGGGGCAGCCAATGCTGCGGCACCTGGGGAGCAGTTGGGGGTTCGGTGCCTTGCTCAAGGGTCTCACCTCAGTCGTGGTATTGAGGGTGGAGAAAGTGCTGGTTATTCTCTCCCCCCACCTACAATCCCTGCCGGACCTGAGACTCGAACTCACGACCTTCGGGTTACAAATCCGACTCTATCCATTAGGCCACGACTGCCCCACAGAGGCCTTGCCTCTTACTCCAAAAAAAACCTGTTAACATTGTAATTGCAAAGATTTACATTACATTAAAAGTCCACTGAAGTGCCTTGAAACGCACCATTATTCTACTGTATGTGTTGATGTCAGTTTAACTGAAATAGGAAGACAGGGCAGGACACATCAAGCAGTCCCACCCCCTTTTACACAGCCAGTAGCATTCGTTTATATCACAGTTTGGGCTAGGCCGTTGGCATTAGTGTAATGTCAGTTTATGATTATTTAATTTGCATTAGATTCTATATAACTGATGTCAGTTAATAACAAATAATCTCTTGATTTATTTGTCAAATCTAGAATAAGGTTGAATTCATTACTTCCTGGAAACTTTAGTTTACATTTCCATAAGATAACGTCCATAGTAACATCCAACTCGCTTGCATTTATCAATCTTTTGCACTTTATCCATTTAGTAGTTGTTAGTTACTCTTGTCTATCCCTTTGTTAATAAAACTCCTTTTATTACACTTGTGTGTTCCTTGTGTTGATAATACAGTAAGAGGTACTACAAGTTAATGATATCTCACAAATACTTGAGATTGGTCAAACTACAACTTCCTATAATTTCAATTTAATTCTTATTTATTCAACAATCCTCCATGATTGCTCTTTACTGTCAAGGTGAGGCTATTTTACACTGATATCACTACAACGTGCTAGAGTGCACTAGATTCTGGGAAAGTGATTTACGGACTTCAGATAACATTTACATCAATTTTTTTACAATACCGTAATGTGAGCTGTGATTTATACTATGATAATTATTACTTGCTCATAACTTCTGTTTGTCACGTTACGGTTGGTGCTAGGAAAAGCACACGATGAAGGAGTAACTCAAAAAACAGTCTTTTAATTATAGTCCATAGAGGGCCGCATTTACACCGCATGGTTCAAGTGACCCAATTCCGATTTTTTCCTTCCATGTGGCACAGATCGGATATGGCCCACGACCGTGTAAGCAGGAAAAAAATCACATGGATTCTCCGATCGGTTTCAGGCCTCATTCATATGTGGAAATAAATCCGATATGAATCATGTCAGCACAAAAGGGATCCAGAGGCAGAAGGCAAGTCAAAACAAAGAATATTTATATTCCTAAAATGAACTCAGGCAGTCTGTTGTTCGCTAGCCAGATAGGCATACGCAGAACAGAAAAAACATAAAACAAAAACTGGATCATAGTAGCTGACTTGACTTGAGCGAGGGGATGTGCGGTCCCGGCCGGAGTGGCGAGCAGCAACTTCCACAGAAGGCAGTACAGTCCGGAGGGCTGCGCCCGAAGGCAAACGGACCACTGGCAGCCGACAACTGGGAGACTGGGCAGAGATAACGTCAGACACTCAACAGGACTCGACTAGACTAGACAAGACAGTTCTTGACAAAACACAGAGTTATGGCAATAGAACGAAAAGGAGAGCTGGCAGAATGGCTGCAAAGCATAATAATCTGACAAAGTAGTCTAGTAACACACAGGGAGAAATAGAGGAACAAATCAGTGTCAAAAGGAAACAGGTGCCGTCCCAATCAGTGCGAGAGCTGATTGTGAACGCGAACAGCTGAGTCTAAGAGGCAGAGCAAGAAATAGAAAAGGAAAGGAAACTGGAATCAAACCCGGCTCATGACAGTACCCCCTCCCCCAAGTTCTTGACCCTATACACCGGGGGGCCCTCGACCAGAATAGGGGGGAGGGTGGGGAAGGACGGGAGGGCGGAAAAAGGAAATGACTATGGAAAAAGGGCCAATAAAATTGGGATGCTAACTTTCGCGACGGAGACTGAAGGGGGTAGGTTACGAGTGGACAATCACACTCTCTGGCCACAAACATATCTAGGTGCTTTAGAACGATGGCGATTAGCGGCACGACAGACACGTTTTCTAGTCTTACACAATGTCTTCCGTACCCTCTTCCAGGTAAGCTGGCAGCGCTTAATAAGGGCTTGGACAGAGATCTCTGATTCCTGCGCAGAGAATAACGGCGGCTGGTAACCTAGACAACAGTGAAACAGAGATATCCCGGTGGATGACAACGGCAGCGAGTTATAGGTGTATTCGGCCCAACCCAGCTGCTCACAGCAGGATGAGGGGTTGTGAGCAGCCAGAGTACAGAGCAAACGACCGAGGATCTGATTGATGCGTTCGGCTTGTCCATTAGTCTGTGGGTGGAATCCTGACGAAAGACTAACCGTAGCTCCGATCTGTCGACAGAATTCCCTCCAGAGCTGAGAGACAAATTGAGGCCCTCTATCCAAGACAATGTCAGTGGGAAGCTCATGGACTCTAAAAACGTGATCAAATACAGCTAGAGCCGTCTCCTTGGCCGCAGGGAGCTTAGGAAGGGGGATAAAACGGGCCGTCTTAGAGAAGCGATCAACGACTGTAAGAACTACCGAATTACCTGCGGAGGGAGGCAAACCTGTAACGAAATCCAAAGCGATGTGCGACCAAGGGCGAGATGGAATAGGGAGAGGACGAAGCAACCCAGCGAGGGGAGAATTACTAGACTTGGACTGGGCGCAGACAGGACAAGAGATAACAAAACGGCGAACGTCACGGACCAAGGCCGGCCACCAGAACCGCTGGCGGATGGTGGCCAGAGTACCCCTAATACCAGGGTGTGCAACGAGCTTGGAAGCGTGACTCCAGCGGAAGACCGCGGGACGAACGGACCTGGGTACAAACAATTTACCAGCAGGACATTCTTGAGGAATCGTGACACGAGCGAGAGCTCTCTTAAACTGCCGTTCGATTCCCCAGACCACAGCTCCCACCACAAGACCATCGGGCAGAATAGTCTCTGTGACAGAGCCATCCTCAGAAGAATCGAACTGCTGAGAGAGTGCATCAGGCTTGGTATTCTATGAGCTGGGTCTGTAAGAAATGGTAAAGTTGAACCGCCCAAAGAATAAAGCCCATCGTGCCTGTCTGGCGTTAAGCCTCTTAGCCGAACGAATGTATGTTAAATTTCGGTGATCAGTCAAAACAATGAATGGCTGGGCTGCCCCCTCTAGCCAATGACGCCACTCACCTAATGCCAACCGAATGGCTAGGAGACAGAACGAAAAGGAGAGCTAGCAAAATGGCTGCAAAGCATAATAATCTGACAAAGTAGTCTACAGTAAAAACACACAGGGAGAAATAGAGGAACAAGTCAGTGTCAAAAGGAAACAGGTGCCGTCCCAATCAGCGTGAGCGCTGATTGTGAACGCGAACAGCTGAGTCTAAGAGGCAGAGCAAGAAACAGAAAAGAAAAGGAAACTGGAATCAAACCCGGCTCATGACAGAATCGTATACGAGCATTTGCGCCTGCCGTGTAAGCGGTCAGATCGGATATTCCCCTGTAAATGTGGCTCCTACGTCATTGAGAAGTGAGTTTTTTTTAAACATTGCGCAATGCAGACATACCTGTACCAAATGAAACATCTCTAGTTGAGTAGCAGAGTATTTTGTTAATTTGTGTTAAATAAAAGGCGATCTGATGCTGAAATGTGTTGCTTTTGAAATCACGCTGAGTGCTCGTTGCTGCTGTTGTCAGACAAGCGCTTCAGTCCCGTTCGTTCCATTAAAACCACAAAATAAAATACACACAAACATGTCCCTGCCTTTGATATACAATCGCTGATGAACGCATTTGGTTTTAATTACTAAAAAAAAAAACAGACGATTGGACATGCGTACATCACTGTCCTGAAGAATTTGTACTAGGCTTAGGCTATATAATTATTTTGATGTATAGATGTAACTATTGCATTAAAAACGTTTCTATATGATTTCCATGTCAATAAATTAAACTCAATGTACTATTCAAATTGATTTGTGATGTCATATGCTATTTTTGGCTTGTTTCACCAAGTGCAGTGTAAAATGCACACATCGGATACGGGTCACTTTTAAAAGAAATGTAAGCACGTCGTCCAAAAAATCGGATATAGTCACAAAATGGGAATTGGTCATCAAGACTTGCAGTGTAAATGCAGCCTTAGTGACAGCACATCCAGCCATTGACAGCAGTCTGCTATGAATCTCATCACCCCGGTAAGCAGGGAGGGGGCCAGAGCATATTACAGTGTCTGACATTATACTTACAAGTTCACACACCTCTTTAACATTATTTTTAGTGATCTCCGACTGGCGAAGTCGAACATCATTAGTGCCGACGTGAATAACAATTTTACTGAATTTACGTTTAGCATCAGCCCCCACTTATAAATTTGCCAAGATGTCAGGCGCTCTGGCTCCCGGTAAACATTGGACTATGGTGGCTGGTGTCATTCCAAAATTATCCACATACATTTGTGGATAATGGCTCTGACCGTGGTTCGCTGGAGTCCCAAAGCTTTAGAAATGGCTTTAACCCTTTCCAGATTGATACATGTCAATGATTTTGTTTCTCGTCTGTTCTTGAATTTCTTTAGATCGCGGCATGCTGTGCTGCTCTGTTTTACTCTATGTGCACGAATGCCAAGGCTTTTTAGGTCAGGTACAGTCTGCAATCTCTGACCACTTTGTTTGTTGGCTTCCATGGCAGCAACTCACTTTGTTTTCCACAAACTGACTATCCAACATGTCTTCCAACCAATACGCCAGTATAGGTCGTTTGTCACTTCCCTGAAATACGACCCTTAGGAGTGTTTAGTATATTTGATCCCCTATCGACAATAGGACACTTTCATACTCATGCATTGTACCCTTTTATCTGCATCATTTTTTGGGATTTGCGTACCTCAATTGGTAGAGCATTGCATTATAGCCTGGAACACACCAAGCTGACACCGACAAACTAGTGGCGATGAAAGCAGAGTGCGGGGTCGGCTCATGTCAAAGGCCACCCAAAGGCCAAGTAGCACGTCCATTCTGCACCTGAGCAATACGTTTTTTTTCTCATGCACTGGTTTGCCAGCTGAACAGCCAATCAGAATGATCAGATGGCCCGACTGACCGATGAGCTCTGACATGTTGAATTGGCCGAAAAAAAGCCGACGAGGACCAACTTCAACCGACGGTGTGGAACACACTGAAAAAAGGAGGAGGACAGTCTTGGCAATCTGGGGTCTTGAAATACTATTGGCTAAATTGTCAGTGGGCGGGATCACACAGACCAAACCAAAAACAGTACCGGCCTAAAAAATCCAAGATCCATCCAGAAATATTAAAATCCAAATTAAAATGAAAAATTAATTTCTCTACCAACAAATGTGGCTTCATAGTGTTAAAAGCAGAAGAGAAATCAATAAATAACAATCTAGCATGGGCCTTGGGCCTTTCCAAGTGACTAAACAGATAATTCAACAATGTAAGATTAGCATCCTCGACTCCCCTGCCCTGTCTAAATGCAAACTGCAGTGGATCAAGTCTATCTTTTGATTGCTGTAGAATTTCATCTTTAACTATTTTCTCAAGACACTTCATAACTAACGAAGTAAGAGCTACCGGCCTGAAGTCATTTAGCTCCTGTGGAGACCTTGTCTTAGCTACAGGGACTATAATAGATTTTTTCCAAATTTCAGGAACTCTTTGTAACATAAGAGACTGGGAGAATATGTATTGAAATATTTCACACAGCTGTTCAGCGCATGTACGTAACACCCTACCTCCGATATTATCAGGACCGGGACTTTTTTTAGTATTAACTCTCTGGAAAAGACCTTTAACCTGAATCATACTAATATTTAAAAATAGACTACATGCCAAATCTTGTTTTAAAATGTCAATTTCTGACTTAAAATCATTATCATCAAACCTTAAATAAAATGTATTAAGTTCCTCGGCAAACTGTTTCGCAGAACTAAATCCCTTCAATTTAATATCTCTATCCCGTCTATCTTCTTTACACCCTGCCATTGCCTTCATGCCTTGCCAAGCTGTTCTTAAGTTATTGTCACTTAATTGTTTCTCAATTTTATCCTTATTTATTTGAACTCTCACAGTCTTTTTTTAACTCCTTAACAGTATTCATATCACCCTGTTTAAAGGCTATTTGTTTACTGTGCAGAAGGACTTTTGTGTGACTAGACAACCATGGTTTGTTATTTGGGAAATCAATAACAGTTTTTTTAGGAATGATCATATCTGTACAAAAAGACACAGCCACACACCACTTCTGTAAGTTCATCGATACTTTCTGATGCATCTTGAAAAACAGACCAATCTGTACAGTCAAAACAGTCCTGTAAGGCCAGAGAGCTATCCTCTGACCACACCTGCACCTTCCTTTCCAGCGTCTTCTCCCGCCGTAACACAGATTTATAAGCTGGAAGGAGATGTACCACGTTGTGGTCTGAGAAACCGACTGGAGGGCCTGCTAAAGCTTTCATTGCCCCCTTTATCGATCCATAACAGAGGTCCAAAGTCTTATATCTCGTGTGGCAATTTACATACTGATAAAAATCACATAATGTCTTCTATAGATCAGTTATTAAAATCCCCGAGAACAAAGTTCGGAGCATCCGGTGACATTAGTTTCAAATTTGATCAAACTTTACTAACAGTTCCAGCAGCAGATTTACTGTTCGCTTTCGGATGGATGTAAACAACAGTAATAAAAATCTGTGGAAATTCCCTCGGTAAATAGAAGGGTCTTAGTGACACAGACAGCAGTTTGATATCAGGAGAGCATATTCTTTCTCTCACAGTTATGTTTGTACACCACCTTCGATTGATAGACAAACACCTCCACCCTGATTTTTCCCTGTTACCTCACTGTCCCGATCCAGGCGAACAGGTGAATCAAACCCATCTAGCGCCAGTGAGGAATCCGTGTCCTGGGGAGTAAGCCATGTCTCAGTCAATGCCAGGATGCAAGCATTTTTATACTCTCGAAGATGACGAATATTAGCCTGTAGTTCATCAACCTTATTCTTCAAAGATTGGACGTTCGCTAGAAGAATAGTTGGAAGTGGGATGCGTTTTTTTTTTGTAGGTTTTTAACTACAAATACTAGAAATACTTTATCTAGTATACATGGAACGGCACGTGCAACAAACAACCTTCTGCCAGTCGCCACTAGAGCAGCGCCAGGTGTATGAACAGGACAGGCGAATGGTAAGGGATATAGTGGACTCAACATGTCCGGGCATGTTTTATGGAGTATTTCCATATACATATTTCAGTTCAGTTCACGTTTATTTGTATATTTGTATTTGTATCACAGAAATTTGAGTTTCTACATTATATTTAGAACCTTTAATATTTATATTACCATTATATTAATGCATTTTATACAGTATCATCCCCTTAACCCACCCATCACAGTAAACTTTCTGCATTTTATATTTTCATAGAAATCGTTTAGTATAATGTAAAAAGCTGTTATGATCGTGGGACAATTATTTGGAGTATTACTACACTCATAGACACTCCATGACACTCCATAGACAAAAATATTTTTTTACTGTACACCTTCCAAAATTCTGCATACAACCATTTTTAATAAATATTATTTTTAAGCGATCTAAATTATGAGGACTCAAGAAGTTTAATCATAAACCACATTGTCATATCAGTGTAATACCTATGTCATTATACAATTTTGTATCATGATAAGTTATATAAACAAGCATGCACATAAACATTTCAAGCTAAAATAGACTTATCTCTATTTTAAAGAATATGGAAATATATAATTATATATGACGGCATGTTACTACCATGTTACTAAAGCAAATCATTCATCATTCATTTTAAACAAGTATTCAACATTTATTTAAACATCATTCTCTTCATTTAAAGAATATGGTAATAAACAAAATATATAATTATATATGTCATAGTAACAAACATGTTACTAAAGCAAAGCAAATCTTTTATCGTACATTTTAAACTCATATTCAACATTTAAGTTTATTGAACTTATAAAACACATAACTCTCTTCTTTTAAAGAAGGTAGTTAAAAACTGTGATTATATATAACATACATTATTCTGGGGGCAATGATGTTCATACCTCAAATTAAATGTTTACAAAATGTACCTAAGTTGGGAAATTAAGTCCTGCTTTTGAGCTCTTCTAACTCACTTGAGTAAAATGTCAGTCTGAGTTGGACGAGCTGACACACACACACACACACACACACACACACACACACGTTGTTTTGTATGTTTTCTGTGGACGTTCCACATATAGTCGTAATGATTTTGTGCTGTACGTCTACCAAAATTCTGCATACACCCCTTTTTAAATAAGATATTGATTGCAATCTTAATTACGAGGACTCAGGAAATTTCATCATAAACTGCATTTACGTTGTTATATCAGAGTAATACCCATGTCATTAAACAAATGTGTTCTGATAAATCATATAAACATTTCAAGCTAAAGAGAGACTTGCCTCTATTTTAAAGGGGAGGTACAATGCTGTTTCATGCATTCAGAGTTGTTTACACTGTTAAAGAGTTGGATTCTCATGCTAAGCATGGACAAAGTTTCAAAAAAATTTTTTGGACGTATAACAGAGTATTTCTGTGCCAAAAATCTCACTTCCGGGTTCGTACAAGTTTCGGAGAGTTTTTTTCGATCGTTGTTCATGATGACGTAAACGACGGTGGAACTCCTTATATGGGCATTTCTCCCGGAAGAACGCGCCCGTACACACATCGACCAGAGCGAGAACGAGAGTGCACCCATCAACGCGCTTCAATCGGCAGGCTGGCAGCACGGGACTCGCTCGGGAAGAATGTCTCTAAAGAAGTGTGTTTTTGGTTGTGAGGGAAAGATAACCTTGTTCAGCTTCCCAAAACAACCCACCGTTACGTGAACAGTGGATATAGTTTGTTTTTCCGGGGCAGCAATGGAGTTTCTCAAGTGTTTTGTTGACAAACGTTTTATAAACAAGGCCCAATTCGACGCTGGATTTGCACATCGTTTAATACTGAAAGATGGAGCGGGTCCCAGCTATAAAAGGTCCCGGTCATGATTCAGAACTGCAGATGGTAAGTGAAACGGCATCAAATGTCTGTGTTTTGTTGGCGATCGGAGCAAGTGCTCGTCACTCTTTAGCTCCGCCCACACGGCACGCCTCCAGGAGCTCGGCTTTTTTCGGAGAGAATCGTAAATCTGTATCTTTCTTTTATAAATATGATAAAACTAAAGACTTTTTGGAGATATGAAGGATGCAGTACTACTCTATAGGTACTCAAGATTAACATGATGATTGGTGTGAAACTGTGTGCGTTAGGTCCCCTTTAAAGAATGTGGAAATATTTAATTATATGACAGCATGTTACTACCATGTTACTAAAGCAAATCATTCATCATTATTTTAAAACAAGTATTCGATATGTAGTTTATTGAACTTATAAAACACATCCTAGTAACAAACATGTTACAGCAAAGCAAACCATTTATCACACATTTTAAACAAGTGTTTTCGTTTTTCACTAACCACACATTAATGCTGTTTTCTTAAAACCACAAACGTGTGTTCAAGCTACTGGCATATTATTGTAACCCAGTTTGTGCTGAATACAATATAATCAGACTTTAGACTATTAATATGCTTTTTAAGATTCTGAAAAAACACCAATGTCAGGGACATGACAAAATTTCTACAGGGGACCCCAAAACCCTTCTGATCCAGAGGGTTAAAGAAGGTGGTAATACATATATAATTATATATGACAGCATGTTACAAAGGCGATTCATTCATCATACATTTTAAACACACAGCAAAAAAGAGAGCAGCCCGGAAAATGGAGCGCAGTTGGAGGAAAACAAAACTAGAGGTATTTCGTTTAGCTTGGCGGGAAAGTACTCTATCCTACAGAAAAGCTTTAAAAACTGCTAGATCTGATTACTTTTCGTCTCTTTTAGAACAAAACAAACATAACCCCAGGTATTTATTCAATACAGTGGCAAAATTAACAAAAAATAAAGCATCAACAGGTGTTGACATTTCCCAACAGCACAGCAGTAATGACTTTATGAACTATTTTACTTCCAAAATTGATACTATTAGAGATCAAATTGTAACCATGCAGCCGTCAGCTATATTATCACATCAAATAGTGTACTATAGATCCCCTGAGGAACAATTCCACTCATTCTCTACTATAGGAGAGGAAGAATTGTATAAACTTGTTAAATCATCTAAACCAACAACATGTATGTTAGACCCTATTCCATCTAAACTACTAAAAGAGCTGCTTCCAGAAGTCATAGATCCTCTTTTGGCTATTATTAATTTGTCATTGTCATTAGGATATGTCCCCAAAAACTTTAAATTGGCTGTTATTAAGCCTCTCATTAAAAAACCACAACTTGACCCCAAAGATCTAGTTAATTACAGACCGATCTCGAATCTCCCTTTTTTGTCAAAGATATTAGAAAAGGTTGTATCCTCACAATTACATTCCTTCTTAGAGAAAAATGATATCTGTGAGGATTTCCAGTCAGGATTTAGACCGTATCATAGTACTGAGACTGCTCTCATTAGAGTTACAAATGATCTGCTTCTATCATCTGATCGTGGTTGTATCTCTCTATTAGTTCTACTGGATCTTAGCGCTGCGTTCGACACTATCGACCACAACATTCTTTTGAATAGACTAGAAAACTTTGTTGGCATTAGTGGAAGTGCATTAGCATGGTTCAAATCGTACTTATCTGACCGCCATCAATTCGTAGCAGTGAATGACGAGGTATCATATCACTCACAAGTGCAGTATGGAGTTCCTCAAGGCTCAGTACTAGGGCCGTTACTTTTCACGCTTTATATGTTACCCTTGGGAAATATGATTAGGAAACACGGGGTTAGCTTTCACTGTTATGCTGATGATACTCAGCTCTATATTTCTTCACGGCCTGGTGAAACACACCAAATTGAGAAACTTATGGAATGCATAGTCGATATAAAAAACTGGATGACGAGTAATTTCTTACTGCTAAATTCTGAAAAAACAGAGGTATTAATTATCGGACCTAAAACCCCCACAAGTAATAACCTAGAACACTGTCTAACACTTGATGGCTGCTCTGTAAATTCTTCGTCATCAGTCAGGAACCTAGGTGTGCTATTTAATAGTAATCTCTCCTTTGACAGCCACGTTTCTAGCATTTGTAAAACTGCATTTTTTCATCTTAAAAATATATCTAAACTGAGACCTATGCTCTCAATGTCAAATGCAGAAACATTAATTCATGCGTTTATGACCTCAAGGTTAGATTATTGTAATGCTTTATTGGGTGGTTGTTCTGCACGCTTAATAAACAAATTACAGATGGTTCAAAATGCAGCAGATAGAGTTCTTACTAGAAACAGGAAGTATGACCACAGTAGCCCGGTTCTGTCAACACTGCACTGGCTCCCTACTAAACATCGTATAGATTTTAAAATCTTGTTAATTACTTATAAAGCCCTAAATGGTTTAGCTCCTCAGTACTTGAGCGAGCTCTTATCGCATTATAGTCCTTCACGTCCGCTGCGTTCTCAAAACTCTGGCCATTTGATAATACCTAGAATATCAAAATCAACTGCGGGCGGCAGATCTTTTTCCTATTTAGCGCCCAAACTCTGGAACAATCTACCAAACACTGTTCGGGAGGCAGACACACTCTGTCAGTTTAAATCTAGATTAAAGACCCATCTCTTTAACCTGGCGTACACGTAACACACTACTACACTTCTATTATTCAAATCCGTTAAAGGATTGTTAGGCTGCATTAATTAGATCAACGGGGAACCGGGAACACTTCCCATAACACATGATGTACTTGTTACATCGTAAAAAGATTGACATCTACGCTAATATTAGTCTTTTTGTTTCTTATTCGAGGTCACTGCATTCACCAGATCAGATGGTGGATCACCACCTAGAGACGACCTCTACAGCCCTGAACGTCAGCGGAGACCAGGACACCTAGATGAGCCCCAGAGACAGACCCCCAGTGAGGACCCCGTCACCTAGACAGCCATCAGGACAAGATCTCGGGAACCAGATGAGCCCTCCAATCTGACTTTGCAGCAGTTGGAATTGAACTGCTGTGTCGTCTGGCCAGAGGAGAAATGGCCCCCCGACTGAGCCTGGTTTCTCCCAAGGTTTTTTTCTCCGTTCTGTCACCAATGAGTTTTGGTTCCTTGCCGCTGTCGCCTCTGGCTTGCTTAGTTGGGGACACTTAATTTCCAGCAATATCGTCGACTTGATTGAACAGAAACTTTTTGAACTGAACTGAGCTGGACGATGCCATCACTGAATTCAATAATGAAATGCCTTTAACTGAAAATTGAGTGTTTAATCTTGTCATTTTACATTATTGACACTATTTTCCCATTTTGATATTGTGCAGTTGCTTTGTCACAATTTGTATTGTTAAAAGCGCTATATAAATAAAGGTGACTTGACTTGACTTGACACATTCAACATTTATTTAAGTTTATTGAAACTTATAAAACACATAATTATCTTATTTTAAAGATGTTAATAAATAAGTTTGATTATATGTAACATACTATATATAAACATTTACAAGTCTTAGGCGATAATAAAATGTCTTACATTTTTTCTGTGAACAATGATGTCCATTCTGTGAATTAAAGATTTCCAAAATAAAAATAAAATAAAAAGTTTAAGTTATAAACATTGTTAAATATCAACAAACTCACAGCTCCTCTTTGGGTTAATCTCCAATGTGAAACCGAGGGTCTGCCTCAGACCCTGAACAGACAAGGGGAGGGTTGAGTCGGGATTCAGAGTTTAGTGGTATACTTATAACGTTGTTTAGTTAGTTACAAAGCATAATCTAGGAAGACGATTGCTTTTTTTAGTGGTATCGAGTTTTAGTTTCGAGTAGCAAGGACAGGGTTCTAGCATTGACAAACCTCGAACCTAGCGTTAACTTCTAAACGTAGTTTTTTTCTATGTTGTAAAGACACTGTGGGTGAGTGTGTGTGTGTGTGTTGTGTGTGTTACTGCTTATAATTTGTAATTGTTTTTGGTTCGTGGGAACTTTGGTGTTTTTAGGCTATTATTTTTCTTAGGGGCGTGTTGGTTAAACTGAACTGTTACTACAAGC